>PVIW01000480.1:0-147621 GCA_004026585.1 Noctilio leporinus | reverse complement strand
CAGTCAGATCTGTGGCTGGAGGCAGGTGAAAGGCAACCACACATTGATGTCTCTCTCCCTCTCTGCCTGTCTCTCTTCCCCTGTTTCTAAAAATAATGAAATAAAATCATTAAAAAAAAAATGGTAGCAGTTTTACAAGCAATAAATGGTTAATACATAAATATTACCATAAATATGAAACTTCACCTTGAAAAATAATTTAAGTTCAAAAACCATAAAATTAAAAAGTTAAAAAATTTAAATATAACTTCAGGTATCTTACAGAAGTCATAGGGCCGCAGCTAATGAGTGAAGTGACAGAAGAGAGATTGAAATCAGATGGCAAAAATGTGTGCTGACAGGTGGACAGGTGTGACTAGGGCTACAGGCAATAACTGAACTTGCTGGTCACTCTGACAGGTGCACATGCCTGTGTTTTGTGTACTGCTTTGTGGCTCAGGGCATCTGATGCAGTTTTCTGCATTTGCCGAGTGTTTCAAGTGAATGAAAATACATGTAAGCAAATGTGAAACTGCATTATACTCACACAATTCCTCTTTGTTGGAATAAATTTGTGTTTTCAAAATAAGCATTATAGTGGAACCAACTGTAGTAGCTTTATTGTATTTTTGAATTCCATTATTTAAGAAGATACGTAACATAGCTACTATGAATTCAGTAGTACATCTATATTTTATTTAATCACAGTGATTTCTAGGTCAACTTTTAAAAGATAAATTCTTTTAAAATTATCTTTTTAATCAATCAATAAATGGAGTAATTGCAGTTGTTTTATACCACCTCTTACCCTCATGCCATTCCTTTCCAACAGAGCCCTATTTTATTCAAGGTTGTATTAAACTTGCCCAATCATAATGATAACTTTATTTTCAATTTTTCCAGTCCCTCTTGTCACTAAAGTGTCCATGTAATCCCAGTCCCGACAAAATGGGACCCTATGGCAGTTTGTTATAATGGGGAGTGGGTGAGGTATTTATTCTGCAAAAGCTTTGCTTCTCTAAAAAACAGTGTTGTAACAGCTGGCTTCAACCTTCCCCTGTTGTCCAGACTTGATCGCAGTATAATACATAGAGCAGTTACACCCACTCTGGGTCCATAAGAAAAACCCAAGAGAAGCATAGGCTCTGATAACACTGAGCTACTCAACGGATACCACCAGCCACCTACCTGTAGACTTCTTGAAATAAGTCTCTCTTCCTAAAGTCATTTTTGTCAATACATTTCTAAAGATTCCAGCCTGTCCTGAAAGTATCAAGCCAATGCCAATATAGTTAAAACAGTTTGTGTGTCCAATACTTTTGGAACACACCTTGAATATATATCGCAGTTCTTTTGCTTATCTCTATTTTTTAAGGATTTTATTTATTTATTTTTAGAGAGGGAGGAAGGGAGAGAGAAAAACATCAATGTGTGGTTGTCTGTTGCACACCTCCCAGCCAGGGACCTGGCCCAAAACCCAGGCATGTGCCCGGACTGAGAATCTAACTGCAACCCCTTGGTTCGAAGGCTGACAGTCCACTGAGTTACACCAGGCAGAGGATTTTGCTTATCTCTCTTTTTTAAATTTAATTTTATTGTTGTTTTATTATATCCATCCCCTTTTTCCTTTCTTCTGTCCCCTTCCCCACCCACTGTCTCCCCCACAAAGTCAATCCCACTTGTTGTCCATGTCCATAGTTCTTCCATGCTAATTCCTTGACTAAACTGTTCCCCTTCTTTTGCCTCCTCCTCCCCCCTCCCCCTCCCTTTCCCCCCCCCCTCCCCTCTGCCCACTGAAGGTCTATTCATTGTATTCATGTATCTGGTTCTGTTTTGCACATTTGTCTGTTTTGTTCATTATTGTCCTGTAATGGGTGAGACCATATGGTATTTGTCTTTCACTACTAACTTATTTCACTAAGCATAATACTTTCTAGTGCCATCCATGTTGTTGCAAAGGGTAGGAGTTCCTTCTTTCTTTCTGCTGTGTAGTATTCCATTGTGTAAATGTACCAAAGTTTTTGATTCAATCATCCACTGATGGGCACTTAGGCTGTTCCTTAGGTATAGTCCTAGTGGTAGAATTGCTGGATCAAAAGGCAGTTCCATTTTTAGTTTTTGAAGGAAACTCCATACTGTTTTCCATAGTGGCTGAACCAGCCTGCATTCCCACCAATAATATACCAGGGTTCCCTTTGCCCCACATCCTCACTAACACTTGTTTGTTGATTTGTTGATGATTGCCATTCTGACAAGTGTGAAGTGGTATCTTATTGTGATTCTAATTTGCATCTCTCTGATGGCTGGTGATGTTGAGCATTCTTTCATATGCTTCTGGGCCCTTTGTATGTCTCCCTCAGTGAGTTGTCTGTTCAAATCCTTTGCCCATTTTTTAATTGGGCTGTCTGTCTCCCTGGTGTTTAGTTGCATTACCAGACTGTTTTGATTACAGTGGCCTTGTAGTATAGTTTGATGTCCTATATTGTGATTCCTCATACCTTGCTCTTCTTTCTCAAGATTACTGAGGCTATTCATGGGCATTTTGGGCTCCATATAAATTTTCGAAATATTTTTTCTATTTCTGTGAAGTATGTCATTGGTTTTTTAATTGGGATTGCATTGAATCTATAGATTGCTTTGGGTAGTATGGACATTTTAATTATGTTAATTTTTCCCATCCATGAACATGGTATATGCTTCCATTTATTTGCATCTTCCTTAATTTCTTTCTTCAGTATTCTGTAGTTTTCTGAGTACATATCTTTTACCTCCTTAGTTAAGTTGATTCCTAAGTACTTTATTTTTCTTGTTGCTATGGTAAATGGGATTTGTTTTCTAGCTTCTATCTCTGATGTTTCATTATTAGTGTACAGAAATGCTTTTGATTTCTGAATATTAACTTATATCCAGCTATTTTGCTCAATTTGCTTATTAGGTCAAGTAAGTTTTTGGTGGAGTCTATCTGCTTTTGATATGATATGATGTACACTATCATATCATCTGCAAATAATGACAGTTTGACTTCCTCCTTTCCAATTTGGATATGTTTAATTCCTTTTTCTTCTCTGATAGCTATGGCTAGAACTGCCAAAATGATGTTGAACAGAAGTGGAGAAAGTGGACAGACTTGTCTTGGTCCTGATCTTAGAGGGAAAGCTTTTAGTTTTTGCCCATTGAGTATGATGTTGGCTTCAGGTTTCTCATATATGGCCATTATTATTTTAAGGCATGCTCCCTCTCTTCCCATTTTGCTGAGTGTTTTTATCATAAATGGTTGCTGTACTTTATCAAATGCTTTTTCAGCATCTATTGATATGATCATATGGTTTTTGTATTTCATTTTGTTAACGTGGTGTATTATATTTATTGATTTGAGAATGTTGTACCATCCTTGCATCCCTGGGATGAAACTCACTTGATCATGGTGTATGATCAAGTAATGTATTGCTGGATCCGGTTGGCCAATATTTTGTTGAGAATCTTAGCATCTATGTTCATCAGAGATATTGGCCTGTAGTTTTGTTTCTTAGTTGTGTCTTGACCTGGTTTTGGGATTAGAATAATATTGGCTTCAAAGAAAGAGTTTGGGAGTCTTCCCTCTTCTTGGATTTTTTGGTATAAGTTGAGAAGGAAAGGCGTTAGTTCTTCTTTAAATGTTTGGTAGAATTCACCTGTGTAGCCATCTAGTCTGGGGCTCTTGTGCTTTGGGAGATTTTTTATTACTTTTTCAATTTCACTACTTGTTATTGGGCCTATTCAAGATTCTGCTTCTTCTGGATTCAGTTTTGGTAGATTATGTATTTCCAGAAATGTGTCCATTTCACCCAGGTTGTCATATTTCTTGTCATATAGTTGTTTGCAGTAATTTCTTACAATCCTTTGTATTTCTGAAGTATCAGTTGTGATTTCTCCTGTGTCATTTCTGATTCTGTTTATTTGGGTCCTCTCTCTTTTTCTTGATGAGTCTGGATAAAGGCTTGTCAATTTTGTTTATTTTTTTTCAAAACACCAGCTCCTAGACTTGTTGATTCTTCGAATTGTAGTTTGAGTCTCTGAGTTATTTAGTTCTGCTCTGATCTTGATGATTTCCTTCCTTCTCTTTGCTCTGGGCTTTGTTGTTGCTCCTCTAGTTCTTGCAGCTTTATGGTTGGGTTGTTTGTATAAGCTTCTCATGACTTTTTTAGGCAGGCCTGTATTGCTATGAATTTCCCTCTGAGGACTGCCTTTGCTGTGTCTCATAGGTTTTGGGCTGTTGTGTATTCATTGTCATTTGTTTCCAGAAACATTTTGATTTCTGGAAACATCTTTGATCTCATTGTTAACCCATCCATTATTTAAAAGCATGTTATTCAGTCTCCATAAGTTAGAGTGTTTTTGTTTTTTTCCCCTTGAGATTGGTTTCTAGTTTCAAGCCATTGTGATCTGAGATGATGCTTGGTATGATTTCAATTTTCCTGTATTTGTAGAGGCTTGTCTTGTGACCTACCATGTGGTCTATCTTAGAGAATGATCCATGTGCATTTGAAAAGAATGTGTATTTTGCTTCTTTGGGGTAAAAGACTCTGTATATATCAGTTAGGTCCATTTTCTCTAGAGTGTTGTTCAGTGCCACAATCTCCTTAGTGTTTTTTGTTTGGAAGATCTGTCCATTGTTGATAATGTGGTATTAAACTCCCCTACCATTAGTGTTGCTGTCTATATCCTTCTTGAAGTCCTCCAAGATTTTCCTTATATATTTCGAAGCTCCTATTTGGGTGCATATATGTTTACCAGAGTTATTTCTTCTTGGTAGATTGTTCCCTTAATTATTATGAAATGACCTTCTTTATCTCTTTTATGGCCTTCATCATAAAATCTATTTTGCCTGAAATCAGTATTGCTACTCTAGCCTTTTTTATGTCCATTTGCTTGATATATATTTTTCCATCCCTTCCCTTTCAATCTGTGTCAATTTTTTGTTCTGAGGTGGGTCTCTTGAAGACAGCATATATGTGGGTCATGTTTTCTTATCTATTCAGCTACCCTGTCTTGTGATTGGCTCATTTAATCCATTTACTTTTAAGGTTATTATTGATGGATAATTATTTATTGCCATTTTCCCACTTTGTACCTTTGTTTTTCTCTGTCTTTCTCTATTTCTTCATTTTTTAAAAGTAGACCCTTTAACATTTCTTGCAACGCACATTTGGTAGAAATGTATTTTCTTAGTCTTGTCTGGGAAACACCTTATTTCTCCTTCCATTTTGAATGAGAGCCTTGTGGGTAGAGTATTCTTAGTTGTAGGCCTTTGTTTCCCATTACTTGGAATATTTTTTGCCATTCTTTTCTGGCTTGTATTGTTTCTGTTGAATAATCATTTGAACAGAATTTTCTATCATTACTTTTTTGAACAGGTTTTCCATTCCTTGTTTCTCTTCTCCTTTTGGTATTCCTATGATACAGATATTATTGCATTCCATATTATCTTGCAGCTCTCTTAGAACCTCTTCAATCTTGTTCAGCCTTTTTTCATTCTGTTGCACTGTCTTGGAATATTTTTCTGCATTGTTTTCCAGCTCGCTGATCTGATCCTCTGTTTCCTCTAGACTACTGTTGATTCCTTCTACTATGTTCTCCAATTCAGAAATTGTATTCTTCATTTCCTTCTGGCTCTTACTGATAGTTTCTAAGTCCCTTTTAATGCTGGTATAGCTCTCAGTAAGTTCCTTGTTGCTTTCCTGGAGTTCTTTATAGTTCCCCTGGAGTTGTTTATAGTTTTCCTTGGGCTGGCTGAGCTCATTGAGCTTCTTTATCATCATTATTTTGAATTCCATATCTGACAGTTTGTTTGCCTCTGTTTCATTTAGTGATCTTTTTGGGGGTTCCTCCTTACTTTTGGTGATGGACTGATTCCTTTTCTCCCTATTTAGGGTGTCTCTTGTAGCTTGTTTTTGTGTGGATTAATCTGCTTTGACTCCTTGCCTTCATGGAGCACCCTTCTGTGTTAGGAGATTTGTGGAGTTCATTGTTTCAGTCTCCTAGATTTCCTCAACTTGTTGCTCTTGGGGTGCCCTTTATGTCATTAACTTGGGCTGTCTGGTTGTATTTTGGATTTGCTGTATGTGTTGCTCCTTTCCCTCCAGTTGGCTGATTGAGACACACTCCTTCTATCCCGTCTCATACACTGTTTTTGAGCTGCTCCTCAAACAGAACCACCAGTTCAAGCAAAATAATCACACCTTCAGAGATATCTTTCTCCTTTAATCCTCCTTTCGACTGTTTATGAACCTGGCTAGCTATAAACCCATACCTTCCAAGATAACCCCCACTTTTTATCACACCCTCAGCTGTAACTGAGCCAGTCTTAATAGGGATGTAGAGATGATAAGACTGTTATATGAGGGGAAAAATTAGTAAGTTGACTAAAGCACAGATAATTTTGAAGGGTGTAAATGAGTAGCAAGGATAGAGGGGATGCGAGAGAGAAAGCCAACTTATCTCCTATATAGAAATGAGGAGGGAAAAATCAGAATGCCTCAAGTGTGAGTGAGCAGCATAAGCCTGTATACATAGTTGCTGCATCTACTTCCTTATTTACCCTCAATGAGCACTGATTGGTCCAGGTGGAGCCAGAACCTGTGTGCTTTTAGCAGAAAAAAAAATGTGTAGTCCCTAGTAGTGCACCCACAAAAAAGAAAAAAGAAAAAAAAAAGAAAGAAAGGTTTAAGCATCTGGGGAGGGGAGGAATACTTAAATTGAGAAATGGGAATGAGTTGTAGCAGGAGAGTGAGTAGACATTAAAACAATAGTAGGAGGAGGGTCTTGGGTAGTTAGGCAAATTGAGATATGGGAGGAATAAAAATATGGGAATTGGGACACACTATGATATAAACAGTATTTACTTAAAATGCACTAATTGTGAGAGTTGGCAGTAACTTTTGAAAAATAGATTGAGAAAAGTAATCTCGATCTACTGCTTGAGATTAGCAGAGATCCATTTCCTGAGTCTGCCTCTTTTTCTTGATCAAGTTTCTGCAGTCTACAGTCAGGTTGTGTGGCCTTGGAGTGGCAGGGCCTATGGCTGTCACAGTCAGGGCTGATTCTGAGTGCCCCCCCCCCCCCCCCCCCCGTAGGCTGAGCTTCCAGTATCCCAGCTGGGTTTCTGCACTGCTGGTGTTTTGGGGCCCTCCCTTCTTTCATTGGTTCTGTGTGAAGACCTGCAGGGTGCTCATGTGGTGTCGATGGCTACTCCTCCTCCTCTAGCTCCTCGAGGTTTCTGCCTGGGATGGGCACCTGGCTCCAAGAGGAGGTGGCCTACAATTTCGTTTGCTCTTGTGATGGCTAGTCCTGCCTCTCCAGCTCTTCCAGGAGGCCTTTGTCACCTGCAGTGGGTGCACCAGTTGCACCAGCTGCAAGTTCCTGGTGGGCAGTTTTGGGTTTTTGTGGGAGCCTGTGCACCAGTGTGGGTGCGCTGGAATGGGCCCTACCTTCTTGCTGGGGCTCCAAGCCACTGCCTGGGTGGCACAGTGGCACAATTTTCGGCCCTCTCACCACCCCAGCCAGTGCTCTTCTCCCTGCTTATCTCTTTAACACCTTTTAAGATAATGTGTTCCAAATCACTAGCATAAAATAAGAACAACCAGGTTAGAGATAGAGAGATTTTGTTGTAAATGAGGCACCTTGTTAGAACTTGAGTGAGATTGGATGAACAAAGCCTCTGATTTGTCTGTTTTATATTTTATTGCCAAGGTACAAAAGCCTTTCAATACAAGGATTGTATATTACCTAAATAAATAAAATATTAATATTAAGACATTTAAGTTAATTCTATTGAGTAGAGCAGTTCCTGGTTCATTATTTTTCAAATAATGAATTCAAGCCCCAGTTTTAGTTTTGGCTGTGATGCCAATCAGCTTCGTGACATGTGACATAATCTTTAGGTCCCAATTTCTTCCTCAATAAATGTAAGAATGAACTAGTCGTTAGCAGTCACTGAATATTTTCAGTTCTCCACTTAAGCACATAGAAACATTGCACTATCCTGCACCATTTCAACTTCCTTGTGGTCATATAACTTGTTTTGGCCAAAGAAACTGATTAAACATGATATATGTCATTTCTGAGAACGTGTTACAAATCAGTGTGTGTTTAGCTATAGCTTCCTTTCCCTCATCCATGGTGACTGGCACAAGTCCACAGTGGCTCCTTCATGAGAATGTCATAGAAAGTGGATGACTCAGATTGGAGCTCCAGCCACCACACAATAGTTGTACAGTTTGAGAAGAAAGAAATCTTTGCCACTTTAAGCCTTTGTGCCTTTTATTATGAGTATTATTATTACTTTAGTATAACTTAAACTACCCTTATTAATGTAGAACATAGTTAAGTACCATGCAAATCTTGTTCAAGCTTAGTATTATATAATTTCAAGATTCTAAGACCCAGGGTGCTATTGGGTTGTAAAAATCCTAATTGCAAAAGAAAACTTACATCTCCTGATTAGTCATGAATAAGCTGATTAGAGGAAGGAAAAGAACTCATTATAGCTTTGGTTGGTGGCTCATTGGCTAGGCTCCGGCCTGCAAACCCAAAGGTCGCTGGTTCGATTCCTAGCCAGGGCACATAACCAGGTCTCCAGCCAGGTCTGTAGCTGAAAGCAGGTGATAGGAAACATATATTGATGTTTCTCTCACATTCTTTCTCCCTCTCTGCCCTTATCTCTAAAAATAATGAATTAAATCTTCTTAGCCCTGGCTGGTGGCACAGTGGATAAGGCGCTGGCCTGGGAACCCAAAGGTCGCTGGTTCAATTCTCCAGCTAGGGCACATAACCAGGTTGCAAGCCAGGTGTCTAGCGAGGTTCATAGCTGAAGGCAGGTGAAAGGCAACCATACATTGATGTCTCTCTCCTTCTCTGCCTCTCTCCCTTCCCCTCTCTCTAAAAATAATACATAAACTCTTAAGAAAAAAAAATGTTGACCCTGGCTAGTGTGGCTCAGTGGATTGGTGTCAGCCTGCAAACCCAAGGGTCACTGGTTCGATTCCCAGCCAGGGCACATAACCAAGTTGCAAGCCAGGTCTCCAGCCTGGTCTGTAGCTGGAGGCAGGTGATAAGCAACCATACATTGATGTTCCTCTCCCTTTCTTCCTCTTTCCATGCCCTTCTTTCTAAGAATAATGAATAAAATCTTAAACAAAAAAAATTGAAACAAAACTTTTGTGTGGTTTGATGGAGATGAATAAGTAAAAGAGGAGGAAAGGATAAATCCTTTATCTTAAGATTGAATAAATAAATGGATCTTTGTCTTGTATACTAATAGAGGAAGAAAGGACAAGAGAAACAGTAAGTATGGTGGGGTGGTCAAGAATTCCATTTAGGACAAATTATGGTTAAGATATCTATAGGCTTTCAAAGCAAATGTCAAGTAGTCTTTGGATTGATAAAGTTGCAGTCACTATTTGGATTTTAGATAAAAAATCGGGAGCCATCAGAACATACATAATATTTATTTATTTATTTATTTATATTGACTTATTTTTAAAGATCGTATTTATCATTTTTAGAGAGAGGAGAAGGGAGGGAGGCAGAGAGGGAGAGAAACATCAATGTATGGTTGACTTTTACAGATATTTAAAGCCATGGATTGATGGGACCATGTAGGAAGAGAATATATTCAGAAGGGAAGGACCTAAGTCAAACCCTGAAGAACTCTAAGTTTAGAGGTGGTGTTGGAGCAAAACCCGGCCAGGAAGGCAGAAGCCAGGAGCCGTCGACATGGTAAAGCAGGAGCCAGTGTCTCCACACAAACCCGGAAGCAAGTGTTTCCAAAATAAAGGTGTAGTCAGCCTGCCGAGGTGCCAAACAAAATGGAATTAGAAAACAATTCTTTTAATTGGGCACGATGCTGGTCATTTCTAAACTTTTCAAAAGGTGTTTAAGTAAAGTCGTAGAGGTAGATAGCAAAATGGGAGGGATTTCACTAAAGGAGGTAAAACATTGAAATGTGGCAATAGCACTTCTGAGAACATTTGCAATACCATGTTATTGTTGAGAAATTACCGTATGTAAGGATTAAACCCAGGTAAAGCAATGAGGAAGGCAGAATTATAACCATGTTTTACAGATATGAAAACAGGTTCAAAGAAGATGAGCCATTTTCCCAATACCACACAACATGGACATGACAGAGTGAGGATTCAAAAGGAGCAGAATGATGGTGACTTGGGGGGGAAGGGGAAGGGGAGGAAAGCGGGGGAAGGGATCAGATGTGGAGCTAGCGAGTAGGACCCATGGACATGGACAATGACCTGGGGAATAACTGAGGGAGTGCGGGCAGGGGAGAGCAAAGGGGGACAAATGAAACAATTGTAAATACAACATTAATAAATAAAGTTAACTTAAGAAAAAAAATCAAGCCCCTCTTGTAGCAAAGCCTATCTGCGGTCTCAGCCAATCAGCTGGTGTCAAGTGCCTAGAAAACTGCCTGGCACAGCAAGCACGAATGTACTTTTCTCTGCCAAAGTCATCTTGGAACATTTCCCTATTATCTATCCTTTATTCTTAGGGATGAATCCGAGGGATTTAAATTTTTATCTGGCATCTAAAGTGATTTTTAAGCACAGTTGAACTTGGAGAATTCTCCTTGTCTTCAGTGACTCTCTACTCCAATTTATCTTGCCATTATAATGCCTCTTGAGTTTCCTTTTTGAACCATTAATCACTTCACGTCATTCTTTAGATTAAAAACCTTGATGGATTGTTTCCCACTGCAGGTAAAAGGGAGTCCAAATATTCTTTAGGCCTCAGACTGTCTTTTTCCATTTTATTAATAGATTACTTGTGATTCTAGTTAATCACCAAATAGCAAATCACCTGCAAAACTTAGTTGATTATCATTGCTTTAGCTCTCACAGATTCTATGGGTCAGGAATTCGGGAAAGGCTCAGCTAAGCACTTCTGACCCAGGTCTCCCATGTACCATAGTCATAATATTGGCTGGAGCTGAAATAGTGGATAGTTGGAACAGCTGTTGTGAGTTGACTGGGCGGTTTCCTCTCTTGATTGCTTTAGGGTCTTTCTGATCACTCCTGATGGACTAGCTTGGGCTTCCTTCATAACATGGAAGCCTGGGGGAAGTCAGACTGCTTACCTGGGCTCAAGCCTCCAAAAGGGAGTGTCCCAAGAGAACTAGGCAGAAGCCATGTCAGCTTTTATGCCCTGTCCTACAGTGTTACTTCCACCATCACCTCAAAACCTACCCAGATTCAAGGCACAGACAGAGACCCCCACCTTGTCAATGGAAGAAGCCAAAGTCCCTTTATAAGAAGTGCTTACAGAATGGGAGAAATTGCCATGGCTATCTTTGGAAGATGCAATCTGACTCATATAGACATTACATATTCTGTGCTCTATTCTCTTTAAGGGCTGATTTTTTTCAATCTGTTTCTTTCACTTGGAATAGCCCTTCCCATCCTATGTAAGCCTACTGATCCTTCAAGACCCAACTCAAATGTTCTCTCCTTTATGATATTTCCTGCTTTTTATTGTCCCCAGAGAACAATCAGTCACTCTCTCCTCTGAAACCACAGAGCAGCACCCCTCTATCGCAGCAGAGAGACACTTCAGATTATGAGTGTTCCAAGTTGTTTACTTTTGAAATCCTGGTGACTAGCAATAGGAGATCAATAAATTGTTTGTTTTTGTGGGGGGTCAGGCACAGCAGCTTATCGTCTTGTGCAGCCTATCAATGTATGGGAAAAGGCTTAGCTGTGAGCTGCAGTATTTATTCTCTCTCTCTCTCTCTCTCTCTCTCTCTCTTTAGAGAGAGCCATGACCTTCTTTTCCTGAGGAAAAAGAAAATATATCTGGAAACAAAAATTGGAAATATTACTTCCTCAAAGATGAGGTCATTAATGCATTGGTGAGATGACCATAAAACCGGCTTTGAGAGCTCCCTATTCAACCATAAATTGTTCACAGTGGCCCTGCTATCGCGTAGCTGTTTTTATATCCACTGCTATGCCTCCTGAAAGCAACAATTTCGGGTAATGCACTGACCAAGCAGTAGCATAATAATCCTGTCAGCAAACAATGGATGGGAGCTGAGGTTTGGAAGGAGGTAAACCTTCTAATGTTTTTATCCTCTTGACTGAAGTAATTTTAGCAATGACATATGATTATATTTGGGCCTTTGCCTCAGCTATAATGAATCATCCATTACAAGATTTTCAAGGTTGTTGGGGGGAAATTTATCTTGGGAAGGTGAAGAACTTTTATAAGCACTTGGAATATGATCAAAACCAGCTACCTAAGCAAGAAAAAGTGCTATTGGAATCTTTGAAAGCCATCAATTCAATGATGCCAGCATCTAAGTCAGAACATTGGGTTCAATTTCCAATAGTTCATGATCTTCCAGATTCATTTGACAGTTTTTCCAGCAGAAGACCAACTGGGTCATGGTTGATACTGGAGGTGAACTCTTCTCATTTTCCAGGGAGACACCAGAAGATTTTCGTTTTTGCCTCCTCTCTCCAGTTTCTCCCATCATCTTGTCCTAAAATTTGGACCTAATTGGTGTTAACCAGCTTTTAAGTATGAAATAGAACTTATAGGTGCCCTTTATTTCGTTGTATGCCTCCACCTTCCTGTTTCTTTTACTGTAATTATGAATAATTCAAGAACATTTATTGAAAAATAAAACTTTAATACTATGGTTGAATATTTAAATTCACATAGTACCATGTTTTATGTGTGGGACCCTGTGCATGACCATTAAATGGTCCTACAGAGTTAAATGAAAAGAGCATGTCCTTCATTCTTCTCTCTCCAAGGCCTTCTCTTTTTTATTTCATTTGGTTTTTATTTGTGCTGAACCCTGTTTGTTTTGAGAACTCAGCATATTGACTCCAGGTAGATGCGTTGTGCTTTTTCAGTTTGGAGGTGAAAGACAGTAGTTGGAGATGAGTAGGAGAAAGAGTGTGTTTTTAATCATGGTAGCAGGAGCTCATTCATATAAATCACTTAAACTAAGAAGCACTTTTTATGAAGTGAGTGACTTAAAAAAGCACATGAGACGCTGCACACAGGGACATTGCCTCATGAGTTCTGAGATTTCTCTATGGATCTCCCGAGTTCTCTCTTGGTGTGGGATAAACCACTCCGTCTCCCTGACTTAATTTCTTCACTTTCGAGGCTGATTCAGATGGGTCTCACCATTTGTGTGGAGCTGTTTTGCTACTCATTCAGAGAGTATCATTAAATTCAAAATTATGGTATCCATAGCAACCCTAACTAGGTCACTTTGCCCTTGGTGCAACAAATAATAGCAGACAATCTATATCCTTTTGCTATCATCCTCTGTTTGCAAAACTTTGTTAGGCTGCCAGAAGGAAGTGTAGCAGGAAAAGGGCTTAGGCATCTGGGAGAGTTGTTTTCTTATTCATTTGTGATTCAGACGCTCAGAAACTTCATGCAGTTTAGACAATGTGTATATGATTTTATCTCACCCAACCAACATGAATATTTGAATAATGATTTTAATAGTGAAGTTTTAATAATTAATATCTAATATAACAACACCAAAATTATTCTTATTAAAACACTGGAGTGATATAAAGGTATCTCTTTCCACTTTGCTCATGGCTAAAATTTTCCCCAAACTACTGTTCCCTTATTAATTGTTTCTTCCCACTTACCATTCAATAATTTATATGAGAATATATAACATATTTTTTACAATTATATATTTGTATTTATTTACCCTGTTTGTTATTGATAATATATATTTTTTATGAAAGCAATTATATTTATGCACCTATCATTTTATATTTAGAAATAATTTGGGTGGATACATATGTGCACAGTGGCGCTGGAGGGAGAACAAGGGGAATTTTGCTTTTTTACTTTAAACATTTCATGCTGGACATTTTCAAACAATCTACCAGTTACTAAGTTATTTATAGTGGTAAGTTCTTCCAGTCAACATACAGTCTCCTCTTCAAATCAGTAAGTAGAACAGCAGCATTAAGAGTAACTTCCATTTATAAAGCACCTACCATGTGCATATGTCATTTACATGCTGTGCAGTTCACATAACAGAACAATCCAGTGAGGGACATCTTATCATTCCTGTCATGCAGGCATAGGACTGAGACAGAAAGAAGGTCTATAACTTCATTCTGGACCAAAATGGGATTCCAGCCCAGGTGCATCAGGCTCTTGAACTGTGTCCTCTCATCAAAGCAAACTTTTTCAATAAAAAAGGTAGAAAAGTCTCTGCTTTTTCTATAGTTTCTGAATTGGTGACTTCAGAAGAAAATCATTCCTGATTGTAACAGCCAGTGAATATAGAACTGGATTTTCAGCCTTAACTTACATATTTCACATTTTAGGAAACTGAGATTGAAAAACCTTAAGTGATTGTGAGATGTCATGCAGCTGGTTAGTTGCAAAACTGGTACTAAAATGAGGTCTCTTTCCCCCTTATTAAAACATGCTAGTTTTTACCTAAATTGCTGTTGCAACCTGGGGCATGGTTTGAGTAGATTCTTATAGTCAAATGAATAGCTCGTTTTGTGGACCTTCTTCACTCAGACATTTCTCCTTGCCTTTCCTGGAGAAAACATGTGGATTAGGAGTAACCTAGAGTGACTAGAGTCAAACTAAAAACAAATATGCTATTTACTTTTTTAATGTTATTATTATTCATTATTTTTTAGAGAGAAGAGCAGGGAGGGAGGAAGGGAGAGAAACATCCATGTACCATGTATGGTTGCCTTTCACCTGCCTCCAGCTACAGACCTGGCTAGCAACCTGGTTATGTGCCCTGGCTGGGAATCAAACCAGCAACCTTTGCATTGGCAGGCCGACGCGAAGGCAATCATATTGTTTTTAAGCAAATACACATATCTGTCTAAACAAATTGGATCTAGACCATAATAAAACTTTGGTTTTCATCATTAATTATCAACCCCAAAAATTAAGCTTTGCATGGGGATTCTAAATCTTTATATTTTCCTGAAAAGTGTGTATTAGAAACAGGCCACTTGCTAATATTTTGTCTTATTTAGTCTCTTACCTTATCACCGAAGTGCCTTTCTTTAGTATACTGCTTTGGTGTTTACCCATTGATAAGCACCAAATCCCATAACAACGTAACAGAGTGCTGGGTCCTCTCTTTCAAATTATTTAAGGCCTATTACAATAGACTCTTGAACAAAATGGGTGTTAGGAGTGCTGACCCCTCAAAAATCCATGAATAACTTTGACTCCTGCAAACCTTAACTACTAAATAGCCTACTGTTGACCAGAAGAAGGCTTGGTAATGGCATTAACAGTCAACACATATTTTGTATGTTATATGCATTAGATATTTTATTATTATAAAAAGTAAGCTAGAAAAAAGGAAACACTATGAAGAAAATCAAGAGAGAAAAATACATTTATAGTACTGTACACATTTATTGAAAAAAATCCATATATAAGTAGCCCCCTCTGCAATCATAAGTCTGTTCTCTGCATATAGGAAGGAGTCTGTTTCTACTTTATTTCTTCACTTATTTTGTTCTTTAGATTTCACATATAAGTGAAATTATATGTGCTTGTTTTCCTCTGTCTGACTTATTTCACTTAGCACCATACCCTCTAGGTCTATCCATGTTGTGCAAATGGTAATATTTCCTTCTTTTTTATGGCCAAGTAATATTTCATTTTATATATGTACCACATATTCTTTATTTATTTGTCTATTGATGAGAATCTGGGTTGCTTCCATATCTTGGCTATTGTAAATAATGCTGCAATGAATGTATATATTCTTTAAAATTAGTGTTACGGTTTTTTTTCAAATATGTACTTAGAAGTGGAATTACTGGGTCACATGGCAGTTCCATTTTTAATTTTTTAAGGAATCTCCATACTGTTTTCTGTAATGACTGCAGCAGTGTGTATTTTCACCAATATTGCTTGAGAGTTTTCTTTTCTCCTAATCCTTGTCAACACTTGACTTATTGATGAGAGCCAGCCTGGCAGAAGTGAGGGGAAGATATTTCATTGTGGTTTTAATGATTAGTGAGGCTGAGAAACCTTTCATGTGTCTATTGGCCATCTGTATGTTCTCTTTGGAGAAGTGTCTATTTAGATCCTCTGGCCATTTTTAAATTGGATTGTTTATTTTTGTGGTGTTGGGTTGAATGAATTCTTTATAAATTTTGGATATAGAACTCTTATCATGTATATCATTGGAAAGTATCTTTTCCTACCCAGTAGGTTGTCTTTTTGTTTGTTGATGGTTTTCTTTACATTGCAAAAACTTTAACTTCATGTAGTTCATTTCTTTATTTTTCCTTTTGTTTCCCTTATCTATGGAGATATATAAAAAAATATTGCTAACAGAAATGTCAGAGATTTTATATTATTCATGTTTTCCTCTAGATATTGTGTGGTTTTTCATCTTAAGTGTTTAATCCATTTTGAGTTTATTCTTGCTTATGGTATAAGAAGGTGGTCTAAATATTTTTGTTTCTTTTTGTTTGTTTTTTAAGATTTTGTTGTTTTTATTTTTAGGGAGAGGGGAAGAGAAAGAGGCAGAGGGGGAGAGAGAAATCAATGTATGGTTGCCTTTTTTCACCTGCCTCCAGCTACAGTCCTAGCTAGAGACCTGGCTCAAAACTTGGTTATGTGCTATGGATGGGGAATCGAGCATCCTTTGGGCTCGCAGGCTGGTGCCTTATCCACTGTGTCACCAGTCAGGGCTATTTCTTTTTTTTAATGTGTCTGCCCAATTTTCCCTACACCATTTTCCAAATAGACTATTTTTACTCCATTGTATATTCTTGCCTCCTTTGTCAAGTATTAATTGATCACAAAGACATGGGTTCATTTCTGGGCTTCTGTTCTATTCCATTGATTTATGTTTCTATTTATATGCCAGTACCATGTTGTTTTGATTACTATGACTTTGTAGTATAGTCTGATATCAGCCTGATTCCCCTTTGCTCTTCTTTCTAAAGCTTATTGTGGCTATTTGGGGTATTTTGTGGTTCCATTTAAATTTTTGGAATATTTGTTCTAGTTCCATGAAATATGCTATTGGTATCTTGATAAGAATTATGTTAATTCTATCAATAGCTTTGGGTAATGTGGAAATTTTAATGATGTTAATTATTCCTATCTATGAACATGGTATATACTCCTACTTATTTGTATCTTCTACATTTTCTTCCTTTCAATTTCTTTGCTGCCCTTCTAGCCCTCTCCTTGAAGCTACACAACCCAATCTCTCTCTGCCTAACTCTATTGAAGAGGGTACCCAGGCTTCCAGCAGTCTCCAGTCTCACCGTGATGAATGGAATCCCCACTGATTTTCACCGCCAGCTGTTACATGGGCTTGTCTTCCCAGCACTGGTGTTTGGGCTGGGGAGTTCAGTATAGTGTTCAGACCCCTCACTCCTCACAGCGAAACCTTTGCAACTGAAATATCCCCCAAGATTTTCAACCACTGCATGTGGGTCAGGGCAAGCCCTTTTTTGCATCTCCACCCTTCCTACCAATTTTGACATGGGGGATAAATTACCCAGCCTCTTAAGCAAGGAAGAGTCTATTAAATTCTGGAGTTAGTATCTTTAGTGATGGTGCCTAAGGCTTGGTCACTTAACAGCAACACATCCAGTCACTTCTTGGTATTCTGTTTGCTTTATGCAGATAATAAGTCAACTGAATCTTGCCACTAGAGCATGTACTTTTGCCTCCAATAAACCTTTAAGACTTGTGTTTGAAACACCCAAAGTGGAAGTAGAATAGATATGCCCAATTTTATACAAGTTATATTGTTTTTGCCCACATTCTAATAAATGCTATTTACTAAAATGTATGCAATGTGATAAAATTTGGTGTAGAGCCTGTTTTCATTATAAACCTCCCCACCTCTAGTTACCAGTTACCATGGAAACTATGAGAAAGAGCCTAATAGTGTTAGAATTAGGTGATTAAATTGCCTTTAAGGTATATATTTCAAGTGACATAAAAGGTTAGTAAGCAAACAACACTGGGTACATTTAACTCTACCAGTGCATATATAACCCTCATAAAAGTTAATACGTTTCCAAAAGCACATTGTTTATATTAACTCCAAATCAGTACCTTTCTTTTAGTTAATAAAATCTTATCTTAAACAGAGTTACTGAATTACTAAATCTCATTTCATATTAAAATATAATTTTTAATTATAGGAATTCCTTTCTTTGGGCTGATATATTCCCCAGAGTAGAGTCCCCAAGTTCCCTTTCCCTTCCATGAATAATGTAGAGGAAAACAGTTCTAAGTGCAAGCAGAATGGAGAAGAAAAGAGTTATCAGACTGGTAACATCTCATTCTCTTCAGCTTGTGACTCCATGTATTTGTGCACAAAAAGAAAAAACAAAGAAATATATTTGAACATGAATTCAAAAGAAAAAAATATAAAGATTTTCTGAAATACCACCTGATTTGAGTCCTTGAAAAAAAGCAATGATATTCACTTGGACAATTTATGATAGGATAGAAATAAAAGCTTATCATTTCTAAAAGTTGGTAGTTCAGACTTGTGAGTTTTAAAAACTCTTTATCAGTAAACAATTTCCAAATTTCTCCTTTCTGTCAGTCTAAGCATTGCAAACAAAAGAAAAATGTCTCTACTGTGATTGAGGGACTTCTGGAAAATAATGTCTTCAAATTGGCATTAAAACTGCAATTCCTATTCCTCAGATCATCATACTTTCTCTCTCTCTCTCTCTCTCTCTCTCTCTCTCTCTCTCTCTCTCTCTCTTTCTCATCTATTATCCATATCATTTATTTTCTATCTATCTATCATCTATCTATCTATCATCATCATCTATCTAATCTATCCATCATCTATTTTCTTTGGTGTGTAGGGTGGAGATAAGGGCAAGGATTTTTCCTCAAAAAAAATTCCTGTGTACCCAATGTGTAAAAGAACTGTAAGTAAAATGGGTCTCTAAGACAGGCTACAGTTTTATTATTGTTGGTGGAAAGGATTCCATTATTGCAGGATCCCTGGAACATGTCCTCAGAATCCTATGGATCGAATCAGAACTGTCTCACACATTGAGTAAGTTCAATTTGGGTGATTTGAAGACATTGACTGTCTTGGTCTAGGCTTAGGAAAACCTGCTTGAAAAAAATTACAAGAACTTTTAATACTTACCACAGAAAGTTAATGACCTGCTTTTTCTATTCAGTCTATTGCATCCCCCGAAAGGAGAATAGTTGTCCCATAAATAGATAATTGAATAAAAGAGAGCCAAAGCATAAACAGGGATTTTTATGCTTCTTTTCATATTAGATGGCAAAGATTCTATGGAAATGTATTACTAGTTAACATTTATTGAGCACTTCCTATGTGCAAGGCATACTATAAATACTTCTCATCGACCATGGCACTTAATTTGCGTAAAACCCTCAAGAGGTAGTTACAGCAACTCTTTTTCTTTATAGAGAGGGAATCTGAGGTTAGGGAATCATTTCCCAACATTATCAACAGTTAAGTGATGGAGTCAGAATTCAAAGTGAGATATAAGTTCCTAGTCATTATGCTACACACACGAGATAACTGAAAAACACCTTTTTAAAGAAATTGTGTTCTAGTTTTTTGGTCTAATTCACTTCTCATAATTAAGGTACCTCCTTCACTAACTGTGTAACACTGGCACATAGTCAATGACAAGTAAATATAGTTATTACTATAATTTTCAACAGATAAGAATGTCTCGTGGTCCCTGATCGCATATTCCTTATAGATGAAAGAAGAGAATTACCTTTATTTTTTTCACTTATTTTATTTTATTGTTGTTCAGTTGCAGTTGTCCCAGTGTTCCTCGCATTGCTGTCCCCTCCCCCAACCATCACCACCGCCACCGCCACCCCCAGCCCCACTCCCACAGTTACTCTCCACCCTGTTGTTCCTGTCTATGGGTCCTTGATACTTGTTCCTTGACTACACCCTTCTCCTTCTTTCCTCGTTATCTCCCTTCCACCTCCCTCTGGTCGCTGTCAGTTTGTTCCTCGTGTCCATGTTTCTGGTTCTATTGCCTATTTGTTTGTTTTGTTCATTAGGTTCCACCTATAGCTGAGATCTTATGGCATTTGTCTTTTGCCCCCCGGCTTATTTCACTTAGCGTCCATGCTAAATTTTACTTTAAAAATCAGAACAGGTACTGATATTAACAGAGACAATGTTTACTAGCCTATTTCTATGCAACATTCTTGACACGGCAAAGACCACTTTGATTGATAAATGCTAATCCCTATCTGGAGGCTAAACTATGGTACAAAACAGTATGCTACAAAAAATAATCATCCCGAAACCAGTAATAATCCAATCTCAATTATCCATCATAGACATCTCTTAGAGTTCACTCATACATTTTTAATACAAAACATGTGCTGTTTTTAAAAGTTGTTTACTTAAAGGAAAGGGCAGAAAAACATATTTGAAATTTTGATTCCAAGCAGAAGTATTCAAATCTGTTTTTTCAAAGATTTATCCAATCAATTAAAATCCAATGGGATAGTTCTTTATGAGAGAAGCAGGCAACATTTCTTATCTTTAGCTTTGGCTTTTAATTTATAAACCAAACTAGAAGCAAAATACTGTAAGTTCATTAAACTGTTAATACTGCTACTGAAATTAATTATGATCTTTATGATTAGAAAATGAGACATGTTCATTATAGATAGTATTGAAAATATAGAAAAAGGTAACGAAGGAAAAATTATGTATAATTCCAAAGCTAGAAAAAAACATTTTTTCATTAAAGTATATCCTTCTTATGACTTCTCTATCTCTATATAAACATTTCTATGCAAATACATAACCTTAGTTTATAGACTTTTGACTATTAAGAATATGTAATGGTGTCACATATTAATATGTATAATTTGTATAACTAGTATTAAGTTAGAACTTAGTTATTTCTATATTTGTTATTATAAATAATGTAACATTAAGCATCCTCCCACATAAATGTTTGTGTGTTTGCTCTTTTCTCACCTTTCTATAAACAAGAGCGGTCCTTCAGAAAACTAAAATATTCCAGAAACACTAGTCTGTTAACCTAGAGACATTTTATAAATTACTTCTTAATACATAGAGTTATAGGGCATCCTTCCTCTAAACATTGTGAGTAGTTTTATGTGCATTAAAACTTACTTGCTGTTGTTTGAAGGGTTAATTTTACTTAAAATTAAATAAATGAATGAAAGTGGCAGAAAACAGTTTATTGAGAGGAAAAAGAAAGAAAAAGGGAAAAACTCTTTTGTGCCTGATTCTTTCCCTCTTGCTGCCTGCTTCTCCCTCTTGCTGCCTGCTTCTCCCTCTTGCTGTCTGCTTTTCCTACAGTGCTTGTCCCTGCCTTGCTTACATAAATAAACCTTCTTCAGCCTCCTAACCTTACAGTCAGCTGTAAATTACCTCCCAGGAAGCTTTCCATCACCTCCCCATGTGTATGCAGTGATTCTACGTGTGTGCTCTCTTAGCCACTTTTTACAAATTATGGTTCTTTCCTTTACATATATTATAACATGCTTGACATCACTGCAATAATATTTAGTGGCTCTGACTTGTCCTCTGGAAAGGACTCAAAGGCAAGCTTGTATTCTCTTCATCTCTGTATCTCTGGTGACTAAAACAGAGCTACCGTATAAAAATGGCTCTATAAATGTTTATAGAATGAAGGAATAAGTGAGTGGCAAAGACTACCATTTCTAAAAACAGAGTATATTTACTGTTCTGATAGTTAGAGACTAGGGGAAAAGGTTAGGAGAACTTATTGCCTAAAGGTACAGAACTGTGAAAAATAGGAAAAAAAGAAGAAAAGAAA
Source organism: Noctilio leporinus (assembly GCA_004026585.1). Classification (NCBI taxonomy): domain Eukaryota; kingdom Metazoa; phylum Chordata; class Mammalia; order Chiroptera; family Noctilionidae; genus Noctilio; species Noctilio leporinus. The sequence continues at coordinate 125,788 of PVIW01000480.1, read as the reverse complement.
AGAGGGAGTTCTATACCTACAATCGTAACTTGGCTCTGGGATGGCGGTCACTGTCTGTGACCAGGAACCTGATATACAACCTGCTCCATGAAACAGACACCAGGCAAACTTTAATAATATAAAACAAAATCCGTCAGATGATCGAATTTATGGATATTTTAAACCTAAGTAAAGCTGTTTATTTGGGTCCTTTGGACAAATTTGTTTTTCCCTTCCACAAAGAAGCCAAGACCAGCAAATACTAGCCTGAAACTGCCCTGTATCTCCCTGGCTTCCAGTGCCTGCCCAGCGCTAGAGTGTTCCCTTGATTTCAGGAAATGATGCCTTGGTAGGACTGCAGGTGCTGGGAGAACAGCCGGTGAATGCTGCCTCGTGGTTTGTGTTTGTAGAGGAGCTGTATTAATAAAGCTATGTCAATAGAGCTTTCCCTAATGCTTTTTAATGATTTGGCTATTTGTTTTTAAAGATGACTTAACAGATCATTGTTGATACATAGGGTCAGTTCATATACTTTCTTCAGTCACCAGAAATGTTGCCATACCTGCCATGAATATTCTAGGGAAATGTAGGATTTCTTCCCCAAATGTTGGGTAAAAGGGACCGTGGGGATTCAATGGCAGCAAAAAGCCTCCCTTTCTCCTCTCCTTTAAATCCAAACACCAAGCCCTGGCTGGTGGCACAGTGGATAAAGCGCTCTCCTGCCAATCCAAAGGTCTCTGGTTCGATTCCCAGTCAAGACACATAACCATGTTGCAAGCCAGGTCTCCAGCCAGGTCTGTAGCTGGAGGCAGGTGAAAGACAACCATACATTGATGTCTATCTGATATCTCTCTCCCTCTCTGCCTCTCTCTCTAAAAATAATAAACTAAATAAATAAATCCTAAAACCACACTGTCCTAGAGATTAAACTCTCCATTGAAAATACACAGGTACACACACACAATCTAACACAATGCTATTTAAAAAACGAAGAAAAAAAAAACTAAGAAAGCATGAAAAGGGGGAGTCCCAGTCTAAATATAAGACGATGATTTTTTTATACCACATTATTCTACCCTTTGCTTTGTTACTTTATGCATGTCTGTGTTATTTGAAATGATTTGAAGGAATATAGGTATATTACATTCATAACAAAAAAGACTCAAAGATGTAAAAATAATAAGGCAAATAATAAACTATGAGAAAAGTAATTTAAAACGTGAAAAGGAATTAAAATCTTTAATAATATCTTAATGGAGGGAGTTTAAGCAAGTAGATGAGAAAGCCTCAATAATAAAAAATGAGCGAATGTTACTAAACAGAAGTGGGGTTCTGCTGTCGGCTGCCACCCTCTAGGCAAATTCTGGAGGCAGAGGCATGGTGAAAAAAATGAAAAGGCTTTTTATTCAAAAGCTACACAATTTGGAACAATAGCAGGCTGCTGCTGCTGCTGCTGCAGAGCCCACCCCTTCCAGAACACCCAGAGAAAAGCCTCGCCAGCCTTTGCCAGATTAGTCCCAGGCTGTACCTGGAGTTTCTTTTCTGGTTTAAAATACTGTCCTTGGTCCCTGGCTGGTGGCACAGTGGATGAGGTGTCAGCCTGGGAACCCAAAGGTCACTGGTTTGATTCCGAGCCAGGGCACATAACCGGGTTGCAAGCCAGGTCTCCAGCCAGACCCATAACTGGAGGCAGGTGAAAGGCAACCATACAATGGTATCTCTCTCCTCCTCTGCCTCCTTCCCTTCCCCTCTCTCTAAAACTAATAAGTAAAATCTTTAAATAAATAAATAAATAAAAATAAATAGATAATTGTGGGAAAACAACTGCAGAGTAAAATATAGACCAAGAAGCTTGTCAGTGAACAAAAGTGAAACATGACAACGGCTTGGAGGCAAAACAGCTATTTAATCTATCCATGTGTCTAATAGATACTGACTGATGATCTTGTTTTGACTTCTTACCTTCATGTTAGTTTGCTTTTATGCTTTTTGGGGTTTTTTTGGTGGGATCATTGATGTAATTCACACTCATGGACAATTTGAAAAGTACAGATAAATGTAAGGATGTTAAAAAAAAAAAAAAAAAGGCATCAATCCAGTGTCAACACCCAGAAACAGCATTGGCAGTTTAGAGAATTCTCTTACTTCATCTCCTATGGGATATCTTTCCATGTGTACAATATATTGTATTTTTCTATAAATTTAAGAAAATGTAAGGTCTGTTTTCATTTTGTGCTATTTCTACCCCTTTCTATCCAAACTAGTAGTGTTTCTGTCATACAATTCTTTCAAAAATACTTAGTCTCCCATGAATCTTATTGGTGTTTGCTTCATTAGAGAAAAGCCATTCGCACAAATGTTTTAAGATAAGCTTCTGCTAAGACTGCCTAGGAAAATACTATATGCTTCTTAAAATCCTATTATTTGACAGAAATTTTCTCCTCAGAGTTTCCTGTGGTTTTACATTTTCAACTTTACTTCTGAACATGTTTTACTGAGAATGATCAAATTTAGTGTTTACCTGGCAGCTTTTTCTTAAAATTGGCATTAATTTTATCATAATGTATCATTATGCATCTATTATCCTTATATATTCATTGATACTATAACATATACATACTTTATATAAATATATGTATATATAAAATAATGCTACAGCACATTCAGTTTCCCATGTCATCAAATATTTTACAAACATCATTTGGATAACTAATTTTATACTATATGCTGTTGGTCATCCAATCATCTTCCATATATATATTCATGGGGTCATTGTTTCCAAATTTTTTACAAATGTTTCCAAATGTTAAACAACATGGGCATGATTATTTTTTAAATTTTAGACTTTCTTCTTAGCGTAACTTCTTAAATGTAGAATAACTGGATCAGAGTGTAATATTTTTATTACTTGTTAAGCATTGCAATGCTACTTCCCAAAGAGCTTGAATTATTTTTCACTTTTGCTTTCTTTTTACTTAGGTCATCTCTTTGTTTATTTATTTTCTCAGAATCTTTCTACTATCAGCCATTCTCTGAGTTTTTCATTTTGACCTTTCTGGTACCTTATATTTTAAATTTGATAACACTATATCTCTCTGGGTTCTTCTTTCCAGCTAAAAGGTGAGTCCCCATTTTATTTACCACAATAAATATATATCGTGAGCAAACCAGTATCATATCTTGGTCTTTTCTATTTCCTCCAATGTAGGGGGAGAAAAACTTTAGAGAGTTTTATTTTTTGAAAATCACATTTTAACTTATTAGTGTTGTCAACTTAGTGTTAAACAATTTTTTGACAGCATGAGATTATTTTTCAATCTACGATAATACATGCCCACATATCTTCACCTGGAAAATGAAACATTACAAGCTTTAATTTTTCACATTCACCATTTTAACACTACAGCCAAAAGTTTTCTCAGCATTTGCTTTGGCCTAAGTCTTCAGTGCACTTCTGATTGCTTTTGCAGAGATATGAGTTTGAAGTGTAGCCAAACCCAGCCCATTACCAATTCATCCACCATGATGTCACAAAAGCATTAGTATTTTGGCCCAAACTATGAAGATATATTGAATAATGGGTTCAGACATCTGTGGAACCAGTATGTTGGAAGACCAGAAGCAGGAAAAAACAATAACAACAATCTCAATTATTCTTTGTTGAGCCTAAGAGAATGATAAATTATAAATGCTCCAGTGAAATTTCATAAAATGGCTGGTTTGTATAGGGTATTCTTAGAATGTTAAAATATGCTAGTGAAAAGGCATATTAGGTTTAGACATTGAGCATCAGTGACTGCAAAAATCACAAAAAGACAAACAGGAATTATATCTTCCTCATGGAAGAAAACAATTTGCATCATACACAGAAGCTTTAGCATACATCTGGTTCAATATATAGGAAATACCAATGATATAGAAATGTGTTAAATTACACCAGCAATTAGGGAAACAAAGACTTATTTTTTTAAATTTTATTGTTGTTGTATTACATCCATCCCCTTTTTGCTCCCCTCTGTCCCCCTCCCCACCCACCTATTTTTTTTTTTTTTAATTATAAGAAAACACAAGTTGAAGGGAAAAACCCGAACTCATAAAGAAATTTGGAATGTATACAAGGTCTGTCCCAAAAGTATTGAGCCAATATCAACATAATTAAAACAGTTTGCATGGCCAATACTTTTGGGACAGACCTCATATATTAACTAATACAATATGATAACCATATTTGTACTCTGATTTAAAAAAACTGTTAAAAATTATGTTGTATATATAATAAGTGAAAATTTGAACAGTAATTATCAATATATTTGATTATATTAAGGAATTATTATTTATTTTGTTTTGCTCAGATAATAGTATTGTTGTGTTAAAAAATAGTCCTTAACTTTTAGAGATGCATACTAACATATTTATGGGTAAAATGATGTTAAGCATTTGCTTTAAAATAATATGGAGTGAGAAAATGAATAGGGAAGGTTATAGATGAAATAAGACTAATCATAAATTGCTTAGTAATGGGAATGTGGGAAATTGCTCAGAAAAATTAGGTAAGATTGAACAGAGTCTAATCATTGAAACTCAAGCAGAATTTACATTTTTCCTGAGAAAAAATAGTAACATCTTTGAAGTTTATTGGAGAGAAAGAAATCAGTAATAAGTGCAGGCAGCTCAAATGTGTTTCAAGTGAGAGCAAAATAAAGAAATTTTCACATGCATCACAATTACAATAAGAGGTTCTTGCCCAGGTCAAGCGGCTTGTGAACAGCAAAGATAGCACAGGAGTAAAACATCAGCTAACTCCAGCCCCACCTTCCATTACACAGGACTAGTGAATTATGACTCTAAGAAGAGACTGATTCATAATAACTATTTGTCTTTTTTGTTGTTTGTTGTTGTTGTTGCTTATCTGGATAGATATGTTTTTCAAAGAATATTAATATATTAGTTTTTGTTGTTGTTGCTTATCTGGATAGATATGTTTTTCAAAGAATATTAATATATTAGTTACTCATTGCTGCAAAACAAATCACCCTAAAATTCAATGGCTTTAAGACAACAATATTATTTTTCATATACTGGAAAGTTGGGCTCACTTGGGACAGCCCTAGTCCATGTTACTCATCCTCCTTGGACCAGCCCACATGCCATGGAGATGGCAGAAACACAGAGAACAAACTCAACCATGTAATGTTATTTTATGTCTCTACTTGAGTTACATTTGCCTGTATCCTTTTGGCTGGAAGAAGTCATGTAGCTGAACCAACAACTAAGGGAGTGGTCAGATGTAATCTGCCTTGAGAAACTTCAGAGATGCATGAAAAATGACACAGGGAGAAAAGAAATGAAGAATTTGGGGCCATTAATTCAATCTATCATACAGATAGGTATCGCACATTTTGGGGTTTTCTTCATGATTGTGTCCTGGTTAACTATTGTTGTGGATTAGGAACTCCAAAAATGCTCACCTGGATGGTTCTTGCTCATTCACTGTCTCATACAGTTGCAGTCAGACTATGGCTAGGTTGGAAGAGAGAGTGCTGGCTACGTATCTTGCTTTCCATAACCTTACCAAGTGGTCTTTCTATATAGGCTACTTTGGTTTTCCACACAGCATGGCGGTCTTAGGGCCTATGGACTGCTTACTTTAAATGAAAGGTGTTAAGAGTGAGTAATCTAGGTTATGAAGTTAAAGCTAGCCTTGGAAAGCATGTAACTTACTTCTGCCGCTGTATCCTATCAGTTATAGTTCAAAGAGAGGAGTTTACTTTTCGGCAGGGGAATGGCAAGCTTCTAGAGCATGTGGAATGAGAAATATTAGTGATGACTTTTATATTATAGAATATATAGTCTGCCACAGACAGTGTAATAGAGCACAAAAATGAATCTACATTCTAGTCCTGGTTTGCCAGTTACTAAGCCATGTAACTTGAAACATACTTATCTGATCTGCTAATGTTGTCACATAGTAGGCATCACACAAACATCAAATTAGGAAATGAATAACATAGACTTCTTCAGCCTTTAATTCTCCCTCACCTGGATGTAATTAGCAATAGCTAAGGAAAGTCATGGGCAATAAATGAGATGAGAGACTAGAAGATGTTTTCAAAGGGCAATCATGCATCTGTGTGTATTCTTACTGCCCTACCTTTTTTTTTTTTTTTTTTTTCAGAGTGTATAGTATTTTTTTGAGAATATTCTCAGTGATGTCAAATTTTTGTCCAAAAGACCTCCAAACTAAAGGTCAGTTGGAGCAGGAAAGGGACCTATGATTTCACTGAGTAATAACATTTTGGGGTCTTAAGTGAGATGTCATTATGATACGATGAGACTGATATTTCATAAGTGGCAGGTGACTTGACCTGAACGACATCTCTAAAATAAATTACTAAAATGTTTTGAGTGAAGGCAGCAAAATTGAAATAACTGTATGACATCTATAAATTAGGGATAAATGCTCATTTGAATGTCTAAAAATGGTATTAAATACTTTATCATCATTTCTCTTGTCCAATGTTTGAGAAAAGACTCAACATTCATTTCCAGGATAGGGAAATTTGAATTTTACTGGTGATCAAATAAAAGAAAAGCTAATAGAAATTAAGCAAAAATGTTTTAGTTACAAGTAAGGGTCAACTGTAGATTCCCAAAGGTTATAAGAAAAGTACTTTAAGTCAGTCACTCCTGTATTTATTTATCTTCTTAAAACTGAATTACTTGATATAATTTTTATTTATATATATTTTTTCTTCTTGTAATCTCTGAGATGTGTGAAGCTTTTTAAGGTATTATTTCTGAAGTTTTACTTACAAAAATAGATGATTTACTAGGTACTGAAGTAAAATAAAAAGAAAAAAAAGAAAATGGTTTCAGCAAATGAGGCTAATCATTTACTAGCATTTTCTTAAAGGTGTATGATAGCAGTTGGGGTTTTCTAAGGAAATCTCCTGTATCTGTGACATCAAAACCAGCCAGGAAGATTCTGAGCAAACTATTTAAATAATTTTGATATCATTTTCACTTAGAGGAAAGCTTAGGGGAAAATGTTTTAAAAGAGAGAAAATAGAAAAGAAAAATATTTTAAAAAATTATATAGAATAAATGATATTCCACAGAAGTCATATGATGTTATAATAGGATAGATATATTTTATTAGTATACATATTAGAAAGAGGTCAGAGCTTTTATAAATGTATAAACTAAAATTATGCATACTAGCTGATTGTTTAATGTCCCACATTGTGCAGGACCACTGTCCGGGAATCCCAGGATGAGCAGTGTAACTATACTTTCATGCACTATGGGTGGTATGAGATATTCAATTTTTGCCAATGCACACCAAAACAAAAAGATATCCCATTCTAGCCTGCATTTTCCTGATTGCTAATGGTTGAGCATATGCTTTATATATTTATTGATAACATATAGTTCTTCAAACTATTTTTATCTTCTACTCATTTTGATAATGGGCTATTACTTTGTTGGATTTGAATTTTTTTTTTTTTTTTTATAATGATAAATGTTGTGCTGGACACAGAGCTATGCCATTCAGACTCCCCTTCAAGGAGGGATTTGTAACCTGGCTTCCTGGAGTGCCGTTAGCACAGAGCCTTCAACAGTCAGTTCCTTTGGGGAAGACATCAGCTGCACAGCTCGCTCGCCCAGGCTCACACCCTTAACCTACTGGCTTACATCAGTGACCAATGTGATGGAAGGAAGGTTATAAAGGTCTAGCATTCTGGCCCATTCGGGAACAAGTCTAAAAGGCTCTTTTCCTTCTAGATCTCCATGTGGTTAGTCAAGGCTATTATTTGGGTATGCACTGCAATTGAATTTCTCCCTCGGCCCACTCCTGAATCCTTCCTTTGCCTTCTGCAGGGATTGATCCTAAGGAAATTTCTCTATGTGTTCTGCCTCAGGTTCTGCTTCTTGGGGAATCCATCCTTTGGAACATATTTATTTCAGGCACTGTGGCAAATATTTTCTCGGAAAATATGTCTTAGGCAACTATTACATCAGGACCTTTGCACATTCTCTTCTTACGCCATTTTCCCTTGGCTGCCTCCTACTTCTCCTTTAAGTATCCACTAAAATGCCACATCCTTACTGAGGCCTGCCCTGATCATCAGTCTAAATCAAGTCTCCCTGTTATTTTCTGTTTCACGGCTTCCTCTATTTGTCATCACAGCACTTATCTCAGACATTAATCCTATCAATAAATCTAAGGGCTTATATAACACCTGAGTTCTTCACCAAGCACTAAACACCATGAGAACTGATAATTGTCCTATGTTTTCATCATTCGATTCCTAATAGATAGTATATCTCTAGTAAATATTCATTAAATGAACGAAGGGATGAATAACAGAGGGAGGGAAAGGACCAGTTCTCTTTATGAAAATATGATTTCCAAACAAGAAAAACTTCTCAGCTATTGAGTTTGTAACAGAAGCATCCCCAACAAAAATTGTAAAACCATCCTGCATTCTTTTATGTTATGGGCAAGAGGATTGATATAAATTAATCCTGCCTCTTATTTCTGTCAATGGATTACTTGAAATTTATTTCAGGGAATTACCTTTGGAACCCAGGGTCCTTTAGAATCCAATTTGAAAATAATAATTCCATATAATTAGCATGGTATAAAAGAGAAAAAAATAGAAGTTCTATGGCTAACCCATTTAAAGATAAAATTAATTTCCACTGCTCAAGGCCTAAAGGGAAAATCTAGAAAGTAGGCAGAGAAAATGGGCTGTCTCATTAAATTTTGTTCAGGACCTATTATTACCAATTTATAGCTCACCCTTGAATTGGATTAGCATCTCACCATGATTACTATATTTATAATATTACAAAGGATTTATAATGTGTCATTTGGTGCTGAAATTTCTCATGATTATTTTAGCCTACAAGCAGTAATAATACTTAATCAAGCAAAACTTTGTATTTTTTAATGCCATTTAACAATGTGTAGTTAAATCACATGCGATTCTTGTATGATGGATACATTTTATTACATCCAATTTAGTAACAGAAAGACTAAAACCTTAATACCAAACGTATAATGCACATCTTTGGAATTTGGCTAAAAACCACTTGATTGTTTTCTATTTTTAAGAGGTACAAGGGCCTCAGGACATGGGCTTATTCTTACATATGTATAATCATTTAGTAAAGAACTGCTACATGCTAATGACAATGTTTTTTATTTTCATTCTCCCTCTCCCTTACAAAGAAGGATAAAACTGATGTCTCTGTTTGCTGGGTGAGTTTGCTTTTTGGATCATTTGTTTCTTCAAAACTTGGATCAACATCTCTTTTAAAACAGAGAAGAAAAACATTAAAAAATAAATAAATGGCGGACAGTCTGATCTCTTACCTGCTGTTCAGTCATGACAGTTTTAGAGAAGACTCCAAAGACGAAAAAGAAAGAATATATGCCTCTCCCTTTACTAGGTGTTTGTCACCAAGGTTCAGAGGTAGAATTTAGGGGGTTGTTGAACTTACATTTTAAAAAAGATTGCATCTTTATTTTTATTTACTTCTAACTAAATTTTAGTCTTTGTTAATGTAAGCAACAAACTCTACAGTCATGTTAATAGTGTCTTTCATTGTTGTCTCTAATATAAATGGTATATAATTGTTATATCATTTTCCCAATGTAACTGATGCCAATAAATAATTTTTATACTCATCATGACTTCAAAATTATGGTAGTTATAAGATCTGCTGCTAGCTCTAGTCACTTAATGCCACAGTGAAGAAGTATGTTATTAGGTCACAATGTCTTTTAAAAACGTATTGAATTGGCCAAAAAGTCCATTATGACTTCTTTTATACACTGGCTCTAGTAGTGCTTAGTTGTCTTTAACTTCATTAGAAACAATTTTGCTAGATTGTAATGTGACAGCTGTCGTATCAGCATGCATTTTTTAAAAAACTTTTCAAAATTGGTGAATTCTTGTGTAGTCAGCCATTTTAATATTGAAGCTGGTAGAAGATGCACAACATTTTTGGTGTATTATGCTTTATTATTTCAAGGAATGGAAAAACAACTGAAATGCAAAAAAAAAAAAAAAAAATCCATGCAGTGTACGGAAAAGTGCTGTGACTGATCAAACATATCAAAAGTGCTTTGCAAAGATTCTTGGTACTACTAACATTTTGGCCAAATACTTCTTTGTTGAGGGGCTGTCTTATGCATTGAAAGACATGTTTAGCAGCACCCCTGGCCTTTACCCACTAGAAGCCAATAGCAGGAGATAGCCAACATACCCAAAATATCCAAATCAATAAAGTTATTGGGAGCCCTGGCTGGTTGTGGCTTGGTGAACTGAGCACCAGCCTGGGAACCCAAAGGTCCCTGGTTTGATTCCCCAGCCAGGGCACATAACCAGGTTGCAAGCCAGGTCTCCAGCCAGATCCTTAGCTGGAGGCAGGTGAAAGGCAACCATACATTGATGCTTCTCTCCCTTTCTTCCTCCCTCCCTGCCCTTCTCTCTGAAAATAATGAATAAATCTTAAATAAGTAAAAAGTTATTGATGAAAATGAAAATATGTCCTTTATTTTACAGAAAAAAAATGTAATGCACTTTATGGCCAACTCAATATTTTTGCAAATATAGGTCAATGTAATTATTTACCTTTTAATTCTGCATGTTATTGTATTCATTTACAATATTTTGAGAATAGTTCACAGGCCTCATATGGCTGCTAACAGGATTAATGGAATAAAAATGCTCTGGAACCCCTAAGCAGTTACTTTCAACCTTGTTAGACCTAACTTTTCTTTTTTAAAAGAATTGAAGTGAAATTACTATAACATACAATTAATTAACTATTGCAGATGTACAATTCAGTGCCATCTCATACAATCACAATAACGTGTCACCACCACCTCTCTAGTTTCAAAACATTTTCATTACCACAGAAGAACAGCCTATGCCCTTTAAGTTATCAGTCTTATTTTTCCCTCCTTTTTTTCCATGATAACCACTTGCTTTTTCCTGTCTCTGTGGGTTTGCCTATTCTGTATATATCATATAAAAAAATCATACAACATGTGACCTGTATGTGATGTCTTTCACTTAGCATAATGCTTTTGATATCTATGCAAATTGTAGAATATATAGGAACTTCATATCTTTTTATGGATAAATAATAGTCCAACATGTATTTACCTAAACCAACAAAAAGACCAACAACCCAATTAAACAATGTTCAATGAACCAGGGTAGATTTTTTTTCCCAAAGAAGATACGCAATGTGTGGCTTCAGAGGATTACACAACTCTTCCTAAATCTTTTACCTTCTCATTCCACCAAACAAAATAATGATGATACAATAAAAATCTTGTGACTACGTTTTCTGCCTCACCCCCCACCCCGCCCCTGCCAAGCCCCACCGCTAGACAAATACAAGCCCTTGAAGGAGTTATCCTGGTATTTATTCTTGGTCACTTTATGGCAGAACAAGGTATTTTACACCTGGGTTTCATATTTAAGGCTTCCGAGCTTTAGGACACCTACTGGAACGCGCGAGGCCTTTGCATCTGTGCCCTGTATCCCTGCCCAACTGGCGCCCTCCCTTCTGGTTGCTCCAGGGGGTGTGGTATCCACGCCCCTCAGCGCCTTCCTCCAAGTAGCTGCTGAGAAGCTGCTTTAAAACAAAACTATTTGTTCTCAGGGACTCTTCTGCTGGTGAAAAGTTAGAGAACGAACTTTGAAATAACGTCATTTCAAGAAATAAAGCAAAAGCCACAGTTTGCTGATGGGCACCCCAAAGGCTGATCCACGGGAGGTTGAGGTTGCAGACGCGGATCCACCCTCGGCTCTGTGCGGGGTGGCGGAGGTGTCAGACCCCCTGGAAATCTCTTTGTCACTTGGGCCAAACTTATAACATACTTTCTCCATTCAAAAAAAACCAGATTTATGTCCTTGTATTTGAGTTGAAGAAGCTTTCCAAGAATTTCCACAAAACATCCTGCTGAATTACCTGCAGGTATATGTGAGATCTGTGAAATGCAAAGTGAAAAATGATTACAGGTGAACTGTTGCCTCACTTAGAAATTTATCCTATATTATATTAAAAAGCCTTCAACGTGCAACCCTAAAATTAGTTGTCATTTAACAGCTGCATATGTGGCCGGAAATGTGATTATCTGAGCCAGTTGGTTTGGAAGAGAATGCCTATTTGAAGTGGATGCCTTGTCTTGCAATTAAAGCTCAAGTTAAGCACTTGCATTATAAAAAAGAAACAAAACTCTTTTGCAGTTATACCTCTGACCTTTCTTGAGGTTTTACTGCTCTTGCTAATAAAAATAAATTTATTACGGCATAATATAATATAATACAATATAAAATAATACAAATATACTATTCTAGAGTTAGCAGATAAAGCTTCTTTTGTTTCTCATGATGATAACTTTGTTTCTCAATAAAATAAGTTAATATTTAAATGAGAAATGATATAGAACTTTGACATGTATTTAGAAAGAAAATCATTACTGGTGAAGAATGGCTAAACATGACCCCTAGGCAACATTTAGAAATATTTTTGAAACATTTATTTGATAATGTAACACATATTTTAAATGTTTGGTAATGTGAAAATATTTTTTAAATTCTCCTTTTTAATAAAGCATTCAAAAGGCTAGTGAAATATTATAGTCTGTGGGTTGCTAAACAGGTAAATTAGACAGTGTTCAAAATTTATTGAAAATTCTCATTATTTTTACTAAATCCCCATGTAGTTCAGGCCCAGCTCCCTAAGTTTACTATTGGCTAGTAGGCATGAGAAACAACAATTAGCAAACTTTCAAATTTGCTTATTTATCATGTTGTAAAAATAATAATTCATTTTAGAAATATACTGTTTTAAATTTTTAAAAAGGTTTTATTATTTTTAGAGAGAAGGGCAGGGAGGGAGGAAGAGAGGGAGAGAAACATCAATGAATGGCTGCCTTTCACCTGCCTCCAGCTGCAGACCTGGCTGGAGACCTGGCTTGCAAACTCATTATGTGTCCTGGCTGGGAATCAAACCAGCGACCTTTGGTTTCCCAGGCCAGTGCTTTATCTACTATACCACCAGCCAGGGCTAACAAAAACACTTTAGATCTACAATCTAAGTACAGTCAAAGTGGTTAGCGACAATATTTCCTAGAGATGTTTTCTGAAACTTGGGTAGACCAGGCTTCTAATTTTAACTGTCATGAAATAACTGGAAATGCTGAAAGAATCCAGGTGTCCAGTAGGGAAGAATGAGAAACCTGTTCGCAGTTATTCATAGACATTTATAAGGAAGTTGTACTATAAGGAGAGAAAATGACATGTGTGGCAAACTGCTGATTGTTCTCCAGTATGCATGTTTCCTTTCTTCTGTAGTAGTATGGCTCCTAACTTTTATCTGGGCCTACGAACACCTAGGAAAAAGGCTTAGTTGTGGTCAGTAGGCTAAATTCTGCCTCTTGGAATGAAAGTAAAAGTGTGGATGCAATAATACTAGGATGTATTCTTAAGGGAAGAATCACTCCTCCCTTTTTTTCCTTCTTCTTCTTGCTAGGTTAAATGAGGATGTGATGCTTGGAGTTGTGGCAGTTATTTTGAATTACGAGGATTACCTTAGCAGTGGAGACACAAACCCATCAGAGCAACAAGACAGAAACAAGTTGGCTCCCTGACATGGGAGTACCCTGTTCCTCCTACCTCCAACATTTATGTTGATCAAAATTCTTAACATTGCCTAGATAAAACTACTACTCTATCTATTAAAATTACATAATGGCTATAGAGTCATCTTAGTAAGATTTTTTTTGCTTTCAGATGATTGTGAGTAAACCTTTAAACCAATTTTTAAAAATTACTTTGTTAACATTAATAACCAGAGGGTCTAGTTTGTAGCCATGGAACAGAGATTTGGATTAGACATGTAATCATGACTTGATTACTATAAATTAGTTAATATAATGCACCTGTTTATCTTATCTTGCAAGAGCCAGGATTTTAAGAATCATATTTTTATTGATTTATGTATTCATTGTGCATTTTATTTGTATTACAATATTTTAAGGACTTATTTTAAAAGTGCCTTACCTCTCTCTCTTTTTAAATCTTCACCCAAGGATATGTTCATTGATTTTAGAGAGAGAGAGAAAGGAAGAGAGAGAAACATCAATGTGAGAAAGAAACAGCAATTGGTTGTCTTCTGTAGGCACACCTGTCTCAGGGGGGATCACCTTGCAACTTAGATATGTGCACTAACTGGGAAGGACCCCACAACCTTTTGGAATACGGGATGACCAACCCAACCAATGGAGCCATGGGGCCAGCGCAAAATGCATTATTTTATTTATTTATTTATTTATTTTTAAAATCCTCACCTGAGGATATGTTTTTGTTGATTCTGAGAGAGAGATAAAGCATTGATCCGTTGACCCCCATATTCACCTGGACTGGGGCTAGAACCCACTACCTAGGTATGTACCCTGACTAGGAATTGAACAGACTACCTGTTAGGGTGATCAACACTCCAGCCAATTGAGCCACCCAGCCAGGGCCAAAATGCCTTCTCTTTCATTAAAACCATTTCACTTAAGTTTTGCAAAGATTACATGTGCACTTTTGTGATCTTTTTGTAGAATTGCTACTCTTGCTTTTATTTTATTATTATTAAAAAAAAATTTTAAGATTTTATTTCATTATTTCTAGAAAGAGGGGAAGGGAGAGAGGCAGAGAGGGAGAGAGACATCAATGTATGGTTGCCTTTCACCTGACTCCAGCCACAGATCTGATTGGAGACCTGGTTTGCAACCTTGTTATGTGCCCTGGCTGGGGAATTGAACCTGCGACCTTTGGGTTCGCAGGCCGGCGCCTTATCCACTGTGCTACCAACCAGGACCTTGCTTTTATTTTTGTAGAATAATAACTTAAGTATTTAATTTTCTTTAAAAGTTTTAATTCCTAACTTAAATAAACCTTATTTACTGCTTTCTTCAGGATTGTCTTGCTCAGATTTACTGAAAATGGACCTTCATGTTTGACAACAAGGTCATTTGATAACCTTGAGAAGGTGGTGGAAGCCCTTTGCACTGAGAGGAGGGAAGAATATGCAGAAGTGGGGATCATGCTTTTGTACAGATGTTTCCACAGTGTTGCAGAAAAGTTGTTAACGAGAATTTCATATGCTAATGAGAAAGGTTTGGTGAGAAGGAGTTCCAGGAGCAATTTAATTCAACAATGGTACCATTATTAGATTCAAGGCATGGAGCCAGATCATGAAAGGGTACTAAAGCTTCAGTCCTAAATGCTTGGCACATTAACAAGCCTGGGTGAAATAGTAGGAAACATGATAGGTTCACAGATGTATAGGTACAGTACCATATACCATTAGAGAAGTGAAAATGTAAGAACAAGGAAGGATAAATCACCTTTACTTGGGTTAAATAAGAACTTCACGAAGGGAACAGAAGTTACTTCATCGTTTTTGCTCTGTAAGTCAGTGTCAAGGCTAAGTTTTCAAAAGGAGGCCTAATCATGACGCCTTATAATGTGTGTGTGTGCGTGTGTGTGTGTATGCTTGTTGCTCACATTAGGCAGGATATAGAACAGCACCTGGCACAGAATAGTCATTCAATATTTTATCATCATGATAAAAGTAACGATAGTAAATATGGACTGGTTGCGTGAAGACATAAATGCATGTATGCATTAATAAATGGCAATGAATTCCTCAGGGGCGGTGGACGCTGTTTTGCTCATCTAGGAACGCAGGACTCGGAGCAATTCGCTGAGCGCCCTGATTTCTGGTTCGGTCCCGCGGACCACCCTTGGCCCCGAGGGGATCTAGACCTCAGCCCCGGGCCAGGAGTGATGGCTCCGGGCGGTAGAGGGCGCCGGCGCGCGGCCGGGCCGGGCCGGGCCGAGGACCCACCCTGCCGGGAGCCGGACCGCCCAGGCTCGCGACGCCATGCGAGCGCTGCTGCCTCTGCTGCGCGCCGGCCGGGGCTGTCGCGCGGGCGCCCTCGCTGTCGCCCGCCCGCCGAGGGCAGCGAGCGCGGGGCCCGGGCCGCTCCGCCTCATGGCCTCGTACCGCACGGAGGAGCGCGGCCAGCCGCGCTCGCCCGGTTATCGCCTCTTCTTCAGTGAGTAGCTCGCGGGGTCCGGACGCGGTGCGGGGGAGGAGGCTCGCGCGTAACCGCGTCGCCCGCGTGGCCTCCCGCCCTCTGGTCCCGCGGCGGCGGCCTCGGGGTCCAGCCCGCCTGCCGGCCGCGGGGTGGGAGTTGGGAGCCCCGGAGCCGCCGGCGAGGCGAGCGGCCGTTTAAGATCCCAAAGGCCGGGCGCAGAGACGCCGGCGGGCCAGCGGCCGACCGCCCTTCCCGGGCCCCGGGGCGGCCCCGCAGCCTCCAGCGGAGCCCCGGCGGCGGTCGGGCGTCCTCGCCGCCGAGTTCCGCGGGGGGAAGGCGCGGAGCCGGCCCCGGGCCGCGTCACCAGGCTCCGCCTCGCGTCGCGAGGGCCGCCTGCCCCCGAAGAGGCGGGCACAGCGTGGGAGCTGCCTCGTCCGCCGGTTCTTGGCGGGGGAACTCAGCTGGGCTCCCAGCATCGTGACTTGACACCAGAAGTTTACACCTTGAATGAAACCCACGGTCACGAGCCTCTTCGGCTCCAGGGTCGCCCGTCTGCCCTTCCCAAGCGGAGCAGGCTCCGGCCTGAGCTGGCCGACTGCGACGGGGTAGGACCCAGGTCTCCGCTATTCTGGTATTTCCCCAGATAGTTGACTGGGGTTAGCTACAGTCTGAAAACAGCGAGGTTGGTTGAGTGGCCTTCGTGCTTCATTGACTTAGGAGCCCCGGCTGTTGGCGATGGGGCGTCGTTTCTTTTTTTCTGTCAAGTCGGTCTTGCTTTATCCCCCACCTGTTAGAACGACCGGCTCTGGAGTTTCAGACCTAAACTCCCATCCTGAGCTCCTCAGCCCTTCACTTTGACCCCGCACAAGTTTCTTCACTTGCTAAACTTTGGTTTTTCTCATCCGTAAACTAGGGCTGCACGAATTATGTGATATACTGTATGTGAAGTCATTAGTTACCTAGTCACCGGGCCTAGAATATAAATTACTTTTATAATACTTGTAATCATTATTGCTATCTGTAATTTATAAAATGTTTGCACGTATTCTGTCTGAGCTTAAGGTTGAGTATTTTGTGGCGGACAAAATTGAGCTTGCCTCAAGTCTGATTGTAGTGCGACTGGTGCTAAAATTCCCATTGTCTTCAACATTGGTTGCTTTTCCCCTCCATGCTACATACATACTATTTTTCATACTTGTTTGGTCAAGACTGATCACATGGGCAGGAACCCCTAACACAAAGTCCCAAATTTCTGAATGGACTGTGTCCCAAAAGGTTGCAATGTGATGATTATTGGGAATAGTAGTTTTTCATAGAAACAGTGTTATAAAATGGCAGTGTTAAACAGGTAAAAGCATCTCTAATGCATGATAAGGGGAAGGTATTCTAGTTTTGCAAGTACAGCAATTAGTAATAGACAAAAATAGTTAATAAATATTTAGGAAGTGTGCTCGGCACTCTTAGGGGTAGCATTAAGGGGATTTCGTTATGAGCCCTGCCCTCAAGACTCATAATATCAGTACAGTTAAGGAGAATATAATATTTTGTTGGAATGTCAGTTGAGGAAAAAGTCTTGAGGGGCCTGGAGCGTATGGTTTAGGTGTGGAGCACTGGCTTTGGAATGGGGAGTCCCAGGCGGTAATCCCAGCTCTGCTGTGAGCTCTCGCTGTGCTGTTGGGCAAGGGGTTGCTTCATTTCCTTCTCACAGGGCCAGTTTCGTTAGCTCTACAGTGAAGCAGTTTAATCTTACGGTGACCTTCAAGGTCCTTCTCAGCACTGATATTCTTAGTAGGTATTAGGTGAATAATATTCTAACAACCTCTATGGAGGCAGGCCTCGATTAGGGGGCATTTCTCAGCCTGTGTCGTATAGTGGCGGCTCACTGTGGCTTTTCCTTTAGCTACGGGTGTATTGCAGACGCATGGGTTTCCTGTAACTAGAATCTTACAAATACTGATTTTCACTCAGTTGGGATAAACAGCAGAAAAGAAGAAAAAACGTTTTACTGAGGGGAGTGGGCGAGAACTAGAAGAAAGGGGTGTGGTTTTGGAGAAGGGTCAGGTGGGGAGAGAATTGGAAGGTGAGCTGGGTTATAAATTTCTGGACGAAACGCCAGATGGCACCCTTGGCCCAGCCCTGTCTACTACTCGCTGGAGGAGGGAGGACAAAGTGAAAGGAAGCTCCTTTAGGGTAAGGGGCTAAGGGGAGAGCAATAAACAAATTGTTCTTTGTAAAGATGGTCACTAATGGGATATTTTAAGTTCTAGCAGTGTCTGTATGCAGTACTAGGGTGCAGTTCTATCTAACTTCAAAGAGAAACATGAGTATAGACCTACTTGGCTGAAAAATGTTCAGTATTATTAAAGTGAAATCACTTTCCACATTTCCAAGTGTATCTGGAATACTGGTACAGCAGGAGGTAGATCATTTTTGAGCTTAATGGCTGTAAATGATTTCTCTGCTGCTATTCAGAAGAATCAGAATGATTGATGAGTTACTGCCCTACCCCTTTAAATGGTGTCGAACTTTATAGAAACAGTATGGAAGTGAGAAGACGAGAAGACAAGATGACGTAAGAGCAGGAGCATCCTGGTGGAATCATCAGGCCTCCTTGGTGCCAGCTCTGGCCCTGTTACCAACTTTCTGTGTGGTCTGATGAGTCATTTAACCTTTCTGTACCTTTTTATTAAACCATGGAAAGAAGAGATTGGACTAGAGATGATCATTTTCCAAATTGTGCTTAGATGAGCACAAGCATCCCATGGGATGTTATTAGGCTTTCTTTCTTTTTTTTTTTAAAGATTTTATTTCATTATTTTTTAGAAAGAGGAGAAGGGAGAGAGGCAGAGAGGGAGAGAGACATCAATGTATGGTTAGGCTTTCTTTATAAAAGGTCTTCGTGGTTTAATAAATCCATGGATAACTTCCCATTTTATCGCCTTCTTGGAGATTCATAATGTGTCTTATTAAAGTTCTGGGAAATACTGATGTAAAATTGTCCCAAACTTTTGAAATCCAGAGACCCTGTTCCTCAGAACATTTATTTAACATCTTAGTGACTCTTGAGTTTCATGGAATTTAGTTTGAAAAGTGCTGAATGAGAAGATTTCTGAAATGTCCAGAAGCAAGTGTGTTGTGGAAACAGTTCTAGACTAAAAGTCAAAACATTTAAGTTTTAGACTTGGCTTGACTATCTTGGTTATCTGAAAAATGGAGGCAGCACTACTAAGTTTACAGAGTTGCTATGGCAGTTAATGGGACTGTGTGTAGAGATGATCAGTGCCTCACACATGGTAGATATTTAATATGTATTACTTCTTTTTCTACTTGACTTAAAGACGTAAGACCAAAATTCTTATTGTTACATTTTGTCAAAGATAAAAACAATGGAATGTAGATAAAATTGAATGTTTTGAATCTATTCCAATTTATTAATTCATAGGTCTCAGAGTTTTTGATTTGTACTGCCTTGCAGTCTTGAATTAATTATGAAATCATAATGCAATTATATTTATTTACATGAGACCAAAGATTGCATGTCAATATTTTCCTTTGATAGCCTGCATATTTTTGCTTTGTTTTTTCATTAATTACTATTTTAAACTTTTCTCAAAGGATGGGGAGAAGCTATGCTTTTCCCTTTTTTTTTTTTTAATTGCCTTCTGATTACAGCCACTCACTCCACAGCGATTTATACTTTGCTTTGCTATAAGGTAGTTAACTTTTAATTAGTGTTCTGTACTTTCTATTTTTTCTTTTTTCCTTTTTTTAAAAAAATTTTATTGTTGTTCTATTACATCCATCCCCTTTTTACTCTCCTCTGTCCCCCTCCCCACCCACCTACTCCCCTACAAAGTCAATCGAAGCTATGCTTTTCATAATTTGGATTTTTGTTACTACAAAGTGGACAACTGGTTCATTTACTGAAACAGTTCTATGGATAATGTGTTTATTTAGCATGAGGATGAATCATGCAGTTCTTTAACAGTGAATTTGTTTCATCATTCATAAGCATATGCTTATGTTGAAATTACTACAGGTTTTCTTTTTTAGGTACATCATTTGAGTAGTAGGTGGAATCTGCCATTGAACGTACCATATTTTTGGACCTAATGCATTTTCCTGTGAATTTATAAAACATGTGTTGCAGTCTTAAATAGATGAGTTCCTGTAACCTTATTGTTTTTGAAAAAGTTGGCCCATGTTATAGAAGTTGAATTGACACAGCAGAATAAAACTGTTACTGTGTGAATATAGAAAATTATATGTATTTGTTTTTGTCATTAATAAAGTTTCCAGTAAGAATCTCTGTAAGTGGTTTCAATAATAGTATGTTATAGTATATTGGTACTTGGCATACATGAGGCTATTGGTATATACAAATAAAATCAGATACAGGTTTCTCATTCTATTCAGGTTTCTCCCTTGCTAATACAAATAATAAAACTTCATCAGCTTTCTGTTATGAAAGAAAAAAAAATATATATGTAACTTAAAATGATAGAATAAAATCTTATTTCAGTCCAGTTGAAGAGTTTTGACACTGTTTTATATTTACCAATAAAGTTTTTATTTTTATTTTTTATTTTTTAAATTTTATTGTTGTTGTATTACATCTATCCCCTTTTTTACAAATAAAGTTTAATTGGAACACAGCCATACCCATACTTTTACCACCTTTGGTTGCTTTGCACTGCAATCAGAGTTGTATGTAGCGTGGCCTGACAGAATTCATTAGGTTATGCCTAGGGATGCAGCCGGTTTCTTTCTTTTTTATAAATATTTTATTTATTTATTTTTAGAGAGAGGGGAAGGGAGAGAGAGAGGGAGAAAAACATCAATGTGTGATTGTGTCTTGCATGTCCCCGACCAGGGACCTGCCTGAAACCCAGGCATATGCCCTGACTGGGAATCTAACCAATGACCCTTTGGTTCACAGGTTGGCCCGGCACTCAATCCACTGAGCCACCCCAGCCAGGGCTGCAGCCTGGTTTTTGACAAGGGCGAACACCTAGACTAGATGCCAGGGTGACTGTAATTGTTTATCTTATCTCTCTTCTAATAAATACCCTATTGAAGGATAATAATAAAGATACCCCAAAAACAACAACAAGGAGCCATCAGATGAAAAACAGAAGCAGGTTCAGTTATTGAAAAAGCAGCGTGGAGGAAGGCCCCGCTGGAGCATCTGTGCTGAGGGGCTGTAGTGTAGGAAGAAGCTGGACTGATTTGCAGAGCTTCGGGTTATGGACATGTTGATGTCATAGGAGAGAAGGTGAGGGTGATATAGAATAGCACACGTTTACCGTTCAGGCTGGGGGCTGAAGGAAAAAGTCCCTTCTATAGAAAGCGAAGCAAGTGTTGGGGGGTGGGCAGTTGGCCACCTGGGCCAGGTGATGCAGCTGCCTGGCAGAGCACTCTGCACCCTGCCCGTAGGACACCCATCCCCCAGGGGCAGCCCTCCTACCTGCGCATGTCCACGGGGAGCTGGCTCTGCAGAAGGCCTCTCCCCTGTATGTTCACACCAGTTTTTCCAACCAGCTTTTCAGTCTCTTATTCTTAAACCTCAACCAAATGGTCAAGAAGCTCCTTAGCACACTTCTCTGTCTGTTCTCTCTTGGGCAGGAGTTGGCAGACCTTTGCCCTGAAGAGTCAGCTGGTAGACTGAGAGCTGGCCACGCAGTCTCTGTCGCAGCTAGTCAGCCCTGCTGTTGTAGTGCAAAGCACGCAGAGGCACTAAAAGTACGGGTGTGGCCGTGTTCCAACAACACTTTATTTACAAATATAAAACAGGTTGTTGGCTGTATTTGGCCCAGATTCCACCGACTTTTGCCATTACTCTAGGTGGTCCCATCCAGTCCCAAGCATTAAATACTCTTTATGCTTCCCAGGTTTGTAACATTAAGCCCCAGTCTCTTCTTGAATACAAAATTTACACATCCAGCTTTCCACTCAGTATTCCCATTTAAAGGTCTACAAAGTATCTCAAGGTCAATGTGTACAATCCAGAAATCCTGACCCCCTCAACCTCTGCTGAACTGTTTTCACATCTATGACCAATAACCTAGGAAATGTTCTTATTGCCTCTTACTTGGACCCCACATCCAGTTCATTAGTCTCTTCCTTTAGCTCTGCTTTAAATGTGTCCAGAAGCCAGTTATGTCTCTCCATGCCCACCCTGCCACTTTATCCACATCACCATCACCTTTCACTTGGCCAGTAGCCTCCTGCTTCCACCCTTTCCCCCATATAGTCTGCTTTCTACACAGAAGTCACCTTGATCCTTTTAAAATGTAAGTCAGGTCATGTCCAGACTCTGCTCAAAACCCCACTGGCTTTCCATTTCACTCAAAATAAGTTGAAAATATTTACCATAGTATGCAAGGTTTTACGTGACCTAATATTGGGCTTCCTCCCTGAATCCTTCCCTCGCCGCTCTTCCCTCTCTGGTCCTGTGTTCCAGTCATCCTGGCTGCCTTGCTGGTTCTCACACATGCTGAACACACCGCTGGGTGTGTGTGCCTGCAAGGACCCTCTCCATGTGTGTGCTTGACCCACTTCCTCCCTTCCTCCCGCCCTGTGCTGAGTGTGACCCATCAGAGAGATCTTTCAATATAAAATAGTATTCCCTTCCATTACTCACTCTGTTCTTGCCCTGCTTATGGTGCTTATGGTATCTGATATAGTAAAAACATATCCACGTTCATTGCTTCTGTATAGCCTTCCCCCATGAACATAAGTTCCTTTTGTATACTTGGCACCTAAGACTGTGGTTGGTGTAGTGTTTGTGTTCTGTGAATATTCACTGCATGAACAAATTTATGGAGACCTTATATATTAAATGGGGGAAAAAGTAGAAAGAAAACTTGAATTTGAAAAAGTCAAATGAGTAATCTCGGAGATTTTGGAAGCTATTGTATCCATTGAAAAGTAAGATGAGGCTATGAAGACAAGGCAGTCAAAGAACAAAAATGCTTGGAAATTTAAGTATGGTCGTTAAGGCAAAGACCTTAATAGAAGTTGTAGTGGGTTGAAAGGTGTTCTGTTGTTTAAAGCCACCAAGTTTGTGGTACTTTGTTGTGGTAGCCCCCCAAAATTAATACAGAAAAGTCAGAGTATAAAGTAAAGGAATCTACCAGAAAGTTTGAACAAAATGTCAGGAAAAAAGGAAGAAGAGACATGGATTCAATCTGGGAGGTCCAATGAGTTCCAAAAGGAAGGAACAAACAAAATGCAGAAGAAATTATCAAAGGGATAATAAAAGAAATTGAAAAACTTAAGGACCCAAGTGTTCTAAGTCCCAGACACATCCTTGGGAAATCTCAGAAAACTAGGATAAGAAGAAGATCCTAAAAGTCCTGGGCAACGGGGCAGGGAGAAAAGGAATGAGCACTGAAGTGGTATCTGACTCATCAGCAACACTGAATGCTTGATGACTGGAGTAATGCCTTCAAAATTCTGAGAGAAAATAACATTCCTCCTGGAATTCTCTACCCAGACAACCATTTGGACATTTACCTCACATTCAACCTTTCCTACAGAACACAAGTTAGGGATATGCTTTTATAAAACAAGTAAGCAAATCAAAGAAGATGACTGCGTGGGATCCAGAAATGGTAGATCTTAGCTGGAGATCAAAGAAGCAGAGTCTTAAGGTGCCAAGCAAGCATTCAGTCCAGACTGCAGCAGGAGGGCAGGTCTCCAAAGGGAGCCACACAGGCAAAGAGAGAATTCCATAGTTATAATGCTATGAGGCATTAAAACAATTTATAGGTATGATTATGACTCACAATGGAAGAAAGATAATTAGAAGCTCAAGTCAAAATAGAAGCGGAACAAAAAAGGAAATTTCATTTGAACATTCTACTTTGGCTAAAAACACATCAACAGTGCTTCTCAAACTATTTGGGTGTGCTGAAAATAGAGATATCCAGGCTTTTCCCCCTAAGTTTCTAAATCACTAGTATGAATGAAATCAGGGTCCAGAATTCTGTTTAACAAGCACTTCAGGTGTTTCTTATCCTTAGAAGAAATTTGGGAATACAGTTGCCCCTTGGACACCATGGACATTAGGGGTGTCAACCCTTTGCACAATGAAAAATCCATGTGTAACTATTGACTCCCCCAAAACTTTACTAATAGCCTTATCAATAACATAAACCATAGGCCAACATATATTTGTATGCTGTTTGTATTATATATGGTATCCTTCTAATCAAGTAAATTAGAGAAAAGAAAATGTCACTAAGAAAATTGTAAGGAAAATGCATTTACAGTTTTTATTGAAAAAAAAAAATCTGCATATAGTGGACCTGCTCAGTTCAAACCTGTCTGTGTTGTTCAAGAGTTAACTTTGTACTAATAGGAATAACATAGAAATATCAGTGTTAGGTTATGGAACATTTTGTCAGCTTTGAAACGAAAATGTTAAAGTGTAGGAGTCAAAAATCAGAAATGAGAAGAATGAGGAAAGGGGTAAAAGCCCAATTAATAGAGTTAATAAATATTATATATATTTGGTGGAACAAAGAGCAAGGAGTTATATAGTATACAGATTAGCCGAAAGAGAATTTAGGAGGAATAGTTGGGGTCAAGTATTAAACTTATCTCCCAAAATTGGAATCAGTTAATAATTTATAAAATGGATAAGACTAATCATAAACATATTATTTAGAGAGATGAAGATATTTGCCAGAACTAAGTAAATTAAAGAGGTGAAGTAGGTTGTTCTGATAGAAGTGTACTGGAGAGAGGTGGGTGCTTTTTCATTTTTAACCATGCATGTGCATTGTTTGTTTAAACGACAACAAAATAGATATTTGGAAAAGTAAGTTGACAACAACTTGGTTTCAACTCTGAAGAAACAACTAGTCAGAGCTTCAGATAATGACATTCAGATAGTAACCTAAGATTTATCAATAGTTTACTCTGGGCCCCTGAGAAAGGCTGTCTAACGTGTGCTTCCATCCTATTACCTTTAAAACGTGATGTGCATTGCTGCATGGTCCATTTCTGTCTCAATGGCTCACATGTACTGTATAATATGGATTACCCTTTCATTTTATGGAGGATCAGGATAGATAATGCCTATCTTCAAATCCACCTTTAGAGAATCTTAATACTTTAAATGGAGCATAATAGCATACTAATAGCACTGACCCCAGGAAACGTTTACGGGAAGATTCTCATTCTTCTTTTGTGCATTAGGTCAGTGATTAGCTCTAATTGTGCCAAGAGGATTCTTTATTCTTTTTTTTTAAATCTTCATCTGAGGACATGCTTATTGATTTTAGAAAGAGACGACAGGAAGGAAAGATAGGAGAAGAGAAACAAAGATGCAAGAGGGACATCCATCAGTTGCCTCTCCTACATGCCCAGCCTGGGGACCATTCTCATACATGCCCAGACTGGGAATGAACCCTGACTGGCATGTGCCCTGACTAGGAATTGAACCCAAGACCTTTCAGTTTACAGGATGAGATGATGCGCCAACCACCCGAGCCCCACCTGCCTGGGCAAGGACTCCGTTCTCTTTTAAGCTTGCAGGGTGATGTGCAGGGTGGAGTACATGCCCTGTCTTAGCTGTGGGCACAGCTCAGTTTTAGCACTTTGGTATCCCAGCATCTAGTACATTTTCTTTACTAAATTTTACATTACTTAATTGAAGAAAGTAGAAGAAAATTGAGTTTCAGGAAATTGATTGGCTCTGTCAAGTTCAGGAACAAAAACTCATGCTCTTGGCCTCTGTATTCATTGCTCCTGTGTGAAGTTATTGGCAATATTCTCTGAGATCTAAGGCTATATTTTAATTTCATTTTTCCAGAAATAATTTTTAAAATATTACAGTTTTATTTATACTATTTGATGATCCAAATAGATGGTTACCTGAGACCATTCACTTATTTATACTCTTTTTAACCTTCTAAAAAAGCAATTAGAAAACAATTCAAACATTTAGTTATTACTTAGTGTTTAACTAGAGCACTGTTTAGATCCCAATTTAAAGAGCACTTCTTACAGATCTTGAGCTTTTACCAATCACAGTGTAGTCTAGTCCAGTGTATTTGTCAGCCTTGATAAGATGCACTCAATTTACATCTTAATAAACTTGTTGGGACTTGTCCCCAGTTAACAAAGGCATTGGAATTTTAGTGAAATATAACACCAAATTCGTGTACTAGAAGTATCATTTACTCTTAATTACAAAGGCAGTTTAGCTATTCTCTCAGGTTCCCTATACTGCCTTAATTTTAATGATGATTTTTTCTGGTTTGTGCAGCATCCTGAATTCTTATGGCTGAGATTGTTCATTTCCATCGCAGTGTAGGTCCTAAATATAACACCTGAAGTAATCTGCTAAAGCAACTCTTTTCAACCTTTTCCATCTCACGGCACACTTAAACTTAATTACTAAAATTCTGCAGTGCAAAAAAAAAAAAAAATGTCTTATTTCGCCAGTCTGATCCCCCAAAATAAGTATAATTTGATTGATTCACACCTGACAGCTATTGTTGAATGGGCTGCTGTCATTTTTTAATTTGACAGTTTAAGGCAAAAGAGGTCAGTGACTCTGACTAAATTGCCAGGTGGTTCGTATTTCAAAAATTATTGCAGCACGCTGGTTGAAAATTCCTTGTGCTAAAGGATTGTATTTTTTATTATATTCAAAATTTTACCTTATCTTTAAGATGTAAAGCAGAAAAAAGAATGAAAGATCAATGATAGTTCTTTGGAACAAGAGCTTTCATATTTATATTTTCTTGGCCCCTTTTTATTTTTTGCCCCAGATTTGTATTTTTTTAAATTACATACAGTAAAACTCATTCTTTTTGGGGAACAGCTCTGAGTTTTGATAGAAATATATTCATTTAAACACCATCACAGTCAAGGTACGGAAAAGTCCGTCACTCCAAAAAATTTCCTTGTGGTCCTAAAGAGCCAGTTCCACCCTCTGATCTTAACTTGTGACGATCACAGGTCTGCTCTTTAGCCCTACAGTTTTGCTTCTGCCAGAATGCCATCTAAATGTAATTGAGTCTAGCTTCTTTCACTTGGTCTAATGCATTTCAGATGTGTTCATTTTGTTGCATCAGCATTTCCTTCCTTTTTATTGAGGACTAATTTACTATTAAGAACACCGTTGTATGGGTGTAATTGAATTTGTTTATCTATTTACCTGTTGGGTATTTGGGTTGTTTCTAGTTTTTGGTGATTGTGAATAAAGCTGCTGTAAAGTTTCACTTAGAGGTTTTTGTGTGAACAGTTTTCGTTTCTCATTTCTCTTGGTTAAGTACATAATAATAGAATTTCTGGGTCATATGTTTAACTTTATAAGGAATTGCCAAACTGTTTCCCAAAGTGGCTATATCATTTCCAGTTCCCACCACTTTATTTTAGTGGAAAGTAGGTAAATGTGACCCATTTATGTATCTTGTTTATTTATGGAAAAGTAAATAATCATGTACCAAACTGATAATTTTGTTTCTCGCATTCTTATGTTGCTCATAGGTGACTTTAAAATCAGGCAGAGAATTTGAAATTTGATGTTTATACAAAAGTATTTTTTGTTGTTGTTGTTTAGACACTTTTTTTTTTTTAAACTGATGAAGAGCTTTATAGATCACAGCAAGAGTTTTGTAGAGTTTGACACTTGTGCTGTTCTCATCTTTTTCCTGCTTTGTGCTTAGGTCCTCCTTTGGGGGTTACCGTGTTGCTAGGGCATAAAAAGAAACATTATATTAACAGTTTGGAGGGAAAAATAAAATAGTAATAGAGTAGTTGTGAATACATGAACCACAGAGTTTATTCTTGTATTTTTCCTCACAAACAACTGTAAACCTACTTTTGCCCACCCTATGTTATCAGATGCCTACTAATTGCTGGCTACTTTTCTGGGTGCTGGGGATGCATCAGAGAGCTAACAAACCAGCATAAACCCCCTTCCTTCAGGAACTTAGTCTCACGCTAAGGTAAATGGCTTAGCACAAGAGGAGGAAATAAAATTTTGTGATGTGGGGGCCATTAAGTTATATGCTTCTGATTTTATTGGCTGAAGGCAGGGTTGATTGTTTGTTTGCTTGGTTAAACAACCATTATTTTAGAATAATGTTAAAGATAGCAAACTTGCAAAGATGGCACAGATTTCTAGTATATCCTTGTCAAGTTCCCCCTAGTGTAGCATCTTTCATTACCACTGTACATTTGTCAAACCTAACAACATTGGTACATACTGTTAGCTGAAGTCTAGGTTTATTTGATGTCACTAGTTTTTGCATTGATGCCATTTTTCTGTTCCAAGATCTAATTCAGGATTCTATATTGCATTTACTCATTATATTTCTCTAGCCTTTTCCAGTCTGATAACTTGTCAGTATTTCCTTGGTGTTTTTTTTTTTTTTTTTTTTTTCTTAAATGACCTTGAGGTTTATAAAAGAGTACTGGTTAGATATTTTTTGTACAGTGCGCCTCAGTTTGCATTTGTGTGATGAATCTTTTCATGATGACACTGGTGTTTGGGAAGGTTACAGCAGAGGAGAGTGCACTCCTCATCAAAGCATATTGGGAGGCGCTTGATATCAACATGAGTTATCCCTTAGTGATGTTAACCTTGGTCACTTGGTTAAGGTTACTGTCTGTCAGGTTTCTCCACTGTAACATTTTTTTCCCTTTTGCTCTTCTATTCTTTGGAAGCCAGTCACCAAGTCCAGTCGCACTGGGGCCAGGGGAGAGGAGCAGGATTAGCTTTATTTTGGGGGGAGGGTGCATGCATATGTTGTTTGGAAGATTTGCCTCTTGTTTATTTAAATAAATTTATTTGTTTTAGTGGGTTTATGTATATTTCTTTTATCCAATACTTCATTATTTATTTTGTTGCTCAGATTGTTCTACTTTTGGCCTTTGGTGGGCTTCCTCTATCTTTGGCCTACCTCCAGCCTTTTGTATTTTGAACACTTGGTTGATTTCTGGTACTTCAGGATGCCTCAGGCTCATCTTGTGCACTCTTTGCCCCAGCCTTAAGAGTCAGCCCCTCTTCAGGAAGTTCTAGGTCTTTTTGATTGGAGGATAGTACTTAGAAACCAAAATTTGGTTTACTCAGTGTACTCGTTGATATTGGGGTGTCGGCCAATCCTCGTTCTGTTTTGTTAAGTTATTTGAAAGTCTAAATTTGAAAACTATGCCAAAGAAGTAGCTGGAAATTATAAAGTAAAAAAATATCTATGGCTGTATTAAGCCCAACTTTTAGAAACAAAAACAGTTCAGTAAAAATGCCTATAGTGTTATTGTATTTTATTTAAATAATATGTACTTTTAAAAGTATTTAAAATACACATTTCAGTATATAATAAAGATGGTGTCTGTTACTAATTTTTTCCCCCTTAAACTTACCTTAACATTAGCTTTGAGCAAATTATTTATTTCTTTTATTGGAGTAGGACCTTTAGACCTTTGTTCCTATGGTGTGGAGGCAGAAATTGGGAATTTTTTTGTTCAGTTTCTCATAGGAAAATTGACTTTTTGTATTTGGGGTTTTAGTTTATTTTTGACATTTTTTGTTTTGGATGTGTAAGCCATGGGGTAAGTAATTTCAGCAACCTAAATTTGGTTTATTTGTGGGTTTTGTTTGTTTGTTTGTTTTGGTGATTATATTGGGGCAAGTTTTAAAAGAATAATTAAACTTTAAATTGGGAGTTAAAGTTAATTTTGAAAATCCTTTAAACATGTTTTTAAAGTTTAAAGTTAATAAAGATATTAAAAGAATGGGAGAGTTCTTCACTTAATTGTTTGTTTATTTGTTTTTTTTTCTTTTTCAGAGAATGAAGCTGGTCACTATATTTCCCCCTTTCATGACATTCCTCTGAAGGTGGATTCTATAGAGGTATCATTTTAACTTGTTTTGGGGAGGAAAATACATACTTCTGGTATCACCATAAAATGCTCTTTGGAAGCATCTTGAAAAAGAATGTGGTTACAAGTCAAGAAGGATGAGTTACTACAACAAGATTTTAAACCTACATGAACTAGAATTACTTTGAGAATAGGATTCTGTTTAGAAGATTTGGGGAGAAAGGGGTGTTAGTGGACCATAAAGCTTAGAATCTGGTTGGAAATAAAGATTTAATGTTAAGAGTTTAAGAGATTACCTTACCTCTTAATGTTAAGAGTATAAGAGATAGGCTTATTTTTAATAATAATAAAGGTAGTTAATGTTTGTGGATTTTTTTTTCTATTTGCTAGCCACCATGTGAACATAGGACATTTTATTTAATCCTTATAAGTTGCTGTTGTCTCCAAGGACACCAAAGCTGAAGGGATTTTATTGGCTTGTCTAAGATCAAACAGCTGGTAACTTCCGGAGCCAGGTTTTAAACTAGCATATCTGATCACTGAGCTCATGGCCTTTAACCGCTGTACAAAGCAGATGCTGGAAAAATAAAATTGGAAAAATGGTACTGTTTGAATAGTTGTCGCCTTAGAACTTGAAATTACTTGGCAGAGATAAGCAAGGGAAGATGTAAGCCAAGTAGGAGTGGGGACCTGCTACTGAGAGTGGATGGGAGAGGGGCTCACGATCCAGGGAACCCTCATCCAGCTGGCGAGGTGGCAGGACTGGAAGTCGATGTCAGTTATCCTCACTAAGTCGAAATTCTTCCCTTAAGATTCAAGTAGTTAATTGGCTTATTTCATTACCAAATTTAGTGGGCACACAGCTCTCAAATACCTAGGACCGCGTTCCAGGTTGAGATTGTGTGGGGCTGGTTAATGGGGTTAGGTGTTCTAGATCAGTGTAGGGCAGGCCAGGGAAGAAGTGGGAATCTGCTTCAGATGCAAGTGGTTTGACTTGCTGTTACCTTGGAGGACAAGTATCAGGCATCATGCTGAGGCTGTGGAATGCTCAAGTAGGATTTGTGCTGCATTTGAACACTTTAGAGGACTGGATGGCCAACAATGGCAGTAAGGAGAATAATAGTGAAGATTTATTGAGTCCTCATTGTGCTTTGCAAAGCACTGTGTTCAGTGCTTGTCCTGCATTACCTCCATAAGGTGAGGGCTGCTATTACCCTTATATTGTTAATGAGGTGAAGTGCCTAGCCCATGGTCACAGATCTCATCCGTTGCTGAGGTGGAATTTGAATTTAGGACCTATAACTCCATAACTTGTGTTCTTTACTGCTCTTGTGTAATCTTTACATCTTATCACTTCTAAGAAGTGCTCAGCCACAGAATAAAGGATCATATGATCTGGAGAAAGAAACCAAAGAGAGGGCTAAAAGAACTTCATTTTACTGTGTTTAAGTGTATGAGTGTATGTGTGTTTGTATGTGTATTCATCCATATGCCCTTGGATCCATGTGTTTTATTTTGTTTGGGACAGTGAACTACCCAACCTAAATATTTCATGTTTACCAACATTTCTTTTTGCTTTTGGATAAAAATGCATATGTTCACCTATTCATTTATTCATTAATTTTTATTGTGTACCTACTATGAGCTAAACAGTATTCTAGGCACTAGGATAGACATAGTTACCACTCAGTTGGAGGAGACAGAGAACCAGAAAACAAACAAGTCAATCAGATAAACCAGAACAGGGCAATGAAAGAAAAGGTGACTTGGTGGGGTGCTCATGGGGTGTGTAACATAGCAACATCCGTGTAATAACAAAAATGTTTCAAAAATAATATTGGGAAATGTGGTAGGTAGGGATGGAGGTGTGGAAGAAAGAGTGGGCTGGAAATTAGTGGGCACAATATTCTGCCTAAGGAGGATGGGTTTTTGGAATATGAAATTTAGAGTTAGGTGAAATTGAGGACAGGGTAGGGCGGAATGTAATAGGACGTGGCAGTGAATTTTGGGGATGTGGAGATTGGTGCTCACAGTGGCTGTGTAAATAGGCTTTCCTGGCTGTGCTGTAATGATTAGTTAGTACTATTGTGCCTTATACTTTCGGGTGTGTTAGTTTAGGAACGGAAATAGTATTTCACAGCAAATAATCACTTGCCTGTTTTGTTTTCTTCATTAGTCATTTTGGTGTGTAAAAGTTACCTATAATGTGTGAGCGTTTCTGAATAGCATGGTTTTTCTTCCCAACCAAGTATATGCTCTGTTTTAATTTAAAAGTGCATGATGGAGACACAGTAATCACACCTTGGTGGGACCCATTGGCAGGACATGCAGCCAAGTGCCTTCATGGCTTGTTAGTCATGCTCCCTGGAGTTTCATTTCAATAATGAAATGACTGTTTTAAATGCAATCACTGGAAACTGCCAGTCTTTCCTTAAAGACTGAACAGAGCCTTTGCTTATTTTATAAAAACTAGGGAAATATACTGGAAAGAGACTTAGCTTCTCTGATGGTTTATTTTATGAAAGACTTTGATGCCCATGCGCTTGGGTGTGCAAATACTAGGAGGAAAACAGCCTGGGCCTTTGGTAGGTTCTCTGTTGCCTCAGGCCTCTGATGGCCTCTGCAGGGCGAGGTTTAAGCAATTGGCTTATTTTCATTGCTTTACAGTGCAGCTGTATTTTCATGAAATATTGCAATCATAAATACCATCTTTTCTTTTATAGGAAAATGGCATTCCCACAAAGAGAGCACGAAATGATGACTCTGAGGTATATCTAAAGGTTTTTGTTTTTGTGACTCACGTATACTGTCTGTTAAAGACCTTGATGATAGTTTGCATTTGTTAAAGTGCTTCTAAATATTCCCCTGTAAGACTTTTGTGTGCATTCTGAAGTTGTTCTTCCAGTATCACTTTAAGGCACTAGTGATGATATTACCATTTCACTATTTTTTCTTGTGGTAAAATATACATAACAGAATTTATCATTTTATTTATTGCACGCTTTTTAAGCGTGAAGTTCAGTGGCATTAAGTGCTTTTATGTGCTGTACAACCATCACCACCATTCATCTCCAGAACTTTTTCATCTCCCCAAACTGAAACTCACACATGAAGCAGTAAGTCTCCATTCCTGCCTCTGCCCTACCTTTTGTTTATTAATCTGACTATTCTAGGTGCCATTTCATTTTATTGGGTCAGCCAAAATGTTCACTTCGTTTTTTCTGTAAAATTAAAGAGACATTTTTCATTTTCAGCAATAACTTTATTGATTTGGATATTTTGAGTATGTTGGCCATCTCCTGGCTATTAGTTTTTAGTGGGTGGAGGCTGGGAGGCTGCTACACATCTTCCAATGCTTAAGACAGCTTCAAAGCAAGGAATTATTTGGTCAAAATATCAGTAGCACCATAAGCTTTGCACACCACTTTTGACACTTTCGATCAGTCACAGCACCTTCTCCATACGCTGCAAATTTTTTTTTTGCATTACAGTTGCGTTTTTACCTTTTTTGGAATAGTAAAGTGTAATACACTGAAAATGTGTGTTTTTTCCCTCGTCAATATTAAAATGATAGCACAAAAATTTACCAGTTTTGTTAAGTTTTTAAATAAATGTGCATTGATAAAACAGCTGTCACAATACAATTAATAAAATTGTTTTGAATTAAGTTAAAGACAACTAAGCTATTGCATGCAAAAAACTAAATGAGCTTTTTGGCCAACCCAACATAAGTCAAAAACCAGAGTGAATCAGGAAATTTACCCAGATTTTAGTAGCAAGTTCTTCATCATGCTACCGAGTCTAAAGTAAAGGCACTTAGGAAAATTGATCAGTTTGTCATCTTTTTGTTGCATGGGAAAAGATGTTTTGAGGGCTATTTTAGAATCCAGGAGCAAGTCTTGGAGCAAAAGAAAAAACGTTATACTAACTATATGCTAAAATAAATATATTCTAAATAGATCTTTTAAACATGTGACTGTCTCACCCTGGCTGGTGTGGCTCAGTGGATTAGTGCCGGCCTGCGAACCCAAAGGTCGCTGGTTCGATTCCCAGCCAGGGCACATAACCAGGTTGTAAGCCAGGTCTCCAGCCAGGTCTGTAGCTAGAGGCAGGTGAAAGGCAATCATACATGGATGTCTCTCCCTCTCTTCCTCCTCCCTGTCCTTCTCTCTGAAAATAATGAATAAAATCTTTTTTAAAAAATTTAAAATAAAATAAAAATATATATGAACGTCAAACCTGTAATATTTCCTGATTTAGGACCAGAGTATTTGATTGCCATCTGTCATTTCCCCCTCTTGCTGGCGATCACTGCCTTGTCATCTTGCTGAGTCCAGGCAGCTTCTCCACCCACTGCCTTTTCCAGCCTTCTTTTCCCATCCCAACCTCATTTCCATCCATTTTCTTCTCCAGTTGAAACTTAGGACCCCAGCCTTTGCATCCATTTCCAAACTTAGCTGTGGGGGCTGTTTAATTTCTTCCATCATTGCCTGTGTCCATTTTGTATAATGTTTTCCTAAACAGGAAAACGGTCCTTAAATCATCTAAAGTGGAACCACTTAGGGAACTTATGAAAATTTTAGATTCTCGGTGCCAGTCCGTATCTACTGAAATAGAATCTCTGCTTGATGGGGGCTGGCTAGCCTGCATGTTTACACTCAAGTCCCAGGGCATCTGTTCATGTGGAATTTGAGAACTGCTATCCTAGATGTTGTGTCATTCAGGGGCTTATGATTTTATAGGTTACTAGAGACTCTGTGTATTAACCTGGAGACAGTTGTTTCTGTGGGAAAAGGTATTATTTTGAGTTCATGTAGCTAACTTAAAATTAGATTTTTAGGACATAATTTATATGTCAGACACTGTGTGATTTGAGTTTTTGACTTTTGGGCTACCACTGTTTTACTCTGTCTCTATGAGTTTGGCTCTTTTTAAAAAAAGTTTCCATGTATAAGTGATACCATGCAGTATTTGCCTTTCTCTGTCTGGCTTATTTCAGTGAGCATGATGCCCTGAAGGTCCATCCATGTTATTGCAAATGGCAGGATTTCCTTTCCCCTGGTTGAGTAGTTTTCCATTGTGTATTGCACCATTATCTATTGGTGGACACTTAGGTTGTTTCAGAATCTTAGCAATTGTAAATAATGCTGCAGTGAACACATAGGTGAATATATCTTTCCAAAGAGTGTTTCTTTTTTCTTTGAATAAATACCCAGAAGTAGAATTGTTTTGATTGTATCCTAGTTCTGTTTTTAATTTATTGGGGAACATCCATAGTGGCTGCACCAATTTACATTCCCATCTGTAGTGGAGAAGGAGGTTCCCTTTTCTCCATATCATTGTGGTTTTCATTTGCACGTCCTTGATGATTAGTGATGGTGAGCACCCTTTTGTGTACCTGTTAGCTACTGTATACCTATTTCAGAAAACTGTCTATTCAGTCCCTCTGTCTATTTGTTAATCACTTCTTTCCTTTTTTCTTCTATTGTATGAAAACTCATCTTTTGGGGGTATTAATTAACCCCTCATTAGATTTATGATTTGCCAATATCTTCTTCAATTCCATAGATTATCTTTTAATTTTGTTTACTTTTTGCTATGCAGAAGTTTTTTAGTTTGATGTAATCTCATTGTTTATTTTTACTTTTGTTGCCTTTGATTTTTAGTGTCAGATCCACCAAAGTTCATTTGATATTTTGTTAGTAGAAAGAAAAGAGGGTGATTTCCTCTTGTTTTTCCCCAAGTATATAAAATGTACTGGCTGCTTTTTTATATCTTATTTGATTTTTTTTTTTTTTTTTGATTTCTACAATAAAAAAAAGAAAAGTAGAAAAGAACAGAGGGAGAATGAAAATGTCCTGGCTCATACCCAACTTTCTGAATTGAAACATGTCTGCCACCTTATATCTTTGTGATTGTCTGATAAAATTCAGCAGACCATTTTTGCTTTATAATTAACACTTATGTTTGGATAACCAGGGTAACGTGGGCCTTATAAAATTACACATTTTAATTGAAGAGAAGGAAAGAAGACCAGTAATACTCTTAGTGGTAAGGAACACATGGTGAGGGTGAGTGTGGTTTGCAGGCTAAAAATAAAACTTCACCTGTTGTTCTTTTGGCCTAATTGAAGTTTCTGTGAGTGCTTTTAGTAGGTGTCACTGTGTAAATAATTGTCACTAGATTGGTCTTCTCCGTCACCTCTGAGTATACACCTGCATGCATTTGTTCTCTCAGAGCCAGGCTTTCAGGGATGAATCTATTATATGAACATCTGCTATTTTTTTAAACATTACTTCAGACATATTTAAACAAGTGCTGGGGTGCCTCATGAAAGAGCATAGGAAATGAAACTTAACAGCAGGACTACTGTAAGGTTGCTAGGTTAGGTAAGAGACATGCCCTGCAGGAACAGTTGCAAAGAACTCATTTTTTGGCTTTGTGCTTTAACTCATTAAGAATATGTGGTTTTGTCATAGATCATCTTTAGTCTTACCTAGAATAACTTAAACCATCAGTACTTTTGTGGCTCAATTTATACCTATATATAATTGTGTAAATGACATTCTTTGAATTAATAACATTCATGTTTCACTAAGAAAGCCCCAGATTAATGTTTATTGGTGCATTAAACCAGAGGTTCTAATTCTGGCTGCATATTAAAATTGCTTGGAGAGCTTTTAAAAATACACAATGGCCTTGCTCTCCCCTCTCCCCTCCCCCTAAAAAACAATTGAATTAAAATATGTGAGAGATGTGGCTCTAGGATCCTTTCTTTTCTTTGTAATGGTCAAAGCTACCCAGGTAATTTTCATGTGTGTTATGATTGGGAATAGGTATATTTAATCATTGATTCTCAAATGATCTTCAAGGACTGGATTATTATTATTTTTTTTTTGGTTTAATTCTAATCTGTTGCGAACTAATAACTTTAAAAAATCATAGTCACTGTGAATCCAAAGGTCATTGGTTCGATTTCCCAGCCAGGGCACATAACCAGGTTGCAAGCCAGGTCTCCAGCCAGCTCTGTGGCTGAAGGCAGGTGAAAGGCAACCATACATTGATGTCTCTCTCCCTCTCCACCTTTCTCCCTTCCCTTCTCTCTGAAAATAATAAATAAAGTCTTTAAAAAAAAAGAGAAATATATCTATTTAAAAAAACCACACATATAGTCAGAGTGAATTATTAGCAAAGTGTGATTTGTGTTCCAAATTGACATTATTAAGTTCAGCAGAAATAAAAAATTACTGGGTCAAATTGCATAAAAGGGTTTCTGAATGAACTGATAACTTGCACATCAGTCCTGGCTCATGACCACCCTTGGGTAGCACTGTTTTAAACCATGATAAATTGTCAGTTACTGATATCAAAGTGGCATGCAAGCCAACTTTAACCTTAAGACTTCCTCTTTGTAAGTCCAAAACTTTAGAAAAGTATACACTATAGGAAATTATTTTTACTCACCTTTGACCCGGAGTCTCCTTTGTTTCAAGCAATTCGCAAAGTTCAGAAATGATCAAAAGAAGTAATGGCCCTTTTATAACTTTAGAGAACCAAAGATAATGAGATAGAAAGGTGTATCTAGCTCCTTGTGAGCTTTATAACCAACTACCTATACCAATATCCTTAATTTTACATTATGAACACAGCTTAGGCTCAAATATTGTTTTACACTCATAGGTTTCAGAATATTTTACTTTATAATTTGCTGTGTATTTTTATTTAAATAATGTGATTGATCTTCATAACAACCTTGTGTGATGAGTAGAACAATGATTTTCATATGTCCTTTACAGATTGGAAAAGGAGACATGCAGCTAACATGGTGAACCTCATCTCACCTACTTTAGTTTGAACATAAAAAATTGGGACAAGTTTTCTGACTCTATTCTAGTTTTGTCACTATACCGCAAAGGTATTTCCAGAAATGTAGCAACCTTCAACATTGTGCAGTAGTGATCATGATGGCTTAAATTCTGCTGTGCTTTGTAGATGACTTTTGTAGTTGTTAAGAAATTTTAGGCATAGGTAGACATTTGATGCAGACTCTAAACAGTTTTTTAGCATGTGTGGGAAAAATAAAGCATTCGTGTACAGGAGTTAAGTGAAAAAATAAAGAATAAGTTAAAAAATAAAATTTTCTCTCTGTTTCTTAACTGCAGAATTTGTTTAATATGGTTGTCGAAGTACCTCGGTGGACAAATGCCAAAATGGAGGTATGGATATATTCTATTAATATTAAATGGAAATGATAATCATGATACAGAAACTTTGTTTCAAGTTGTGTGCCATAATATTTTTTATACGGGATGGTTGACAGACTAGTTTATAATGAAAATAATTGAAAACATTCTTGTGAACTTATTTTGAATTTAATTTCAAAAAGCAAAGTATTATTCAAAGCTGCATTTATAAAGAGAGTGTTTCCCATTTATGCCTGTCTAGTTATATGCATATTTCATTTTTCTTGACTCTTCTATATTTGAAAATGTCAGATATTTTCAAGGTTTATTTAAATAGGTTCTGACATGTCCAAGGAGGTACTCCCCCCAAAATGGAATTATTTTCTGGCTGGCTCCCACCACTAGGTGCATGTTCTAGGAATCCATCTTGCAACCAGCTGGTGTTGTTGCAAGAGGCTGCATTTGGCTTCAGTGACTTTTTTGATATGTTTGCTCATTTCATGATGGTTGATTTCCCAGTGCACCTGCCTACACTGTGCTAAGTGTTCAGCAGTTTCTGACCAAAAAAAACAACATGAACTTCATGCCTCACCCTCCTTACTCACCCTGTCTCACCCCAAGAGGCTTTTATTCCCCCCCGAATGGAAAAAAGCCCTAAAGGAGAACATTTTACTGATATGGAAGAGGTGAAACAAAAAATGGCAGACTCACTAACAGGCATCACAATCAAGTTCGAAAACTGTTTTTAACAGTGGAAAAAATGATAGGTGTATTAATTGTATTAAATGGAGAGTACTTGGAAGGTGACTGAAGTTTAAACATATAAGAATAAATGCACAACTTTTTATAAATAAATCCCAGGTGTTTTGGATCCCTCCTCATATTTCCTTCATAGACACCACTGAAACTTACTTATTTGGGGCGTATGGCAATTTTAGTTTCTAAGGACTTAATTCTTCTTTAGATTTTGTTCCCCCAGGAAAGAAAGCATTTTCCTGGCCAACTCTTGATTTATGAGCACTTATGAGCACTGTCTAAGAGCATCTCCCGTTCCCCTGTTTGGCTTTTTTTCAAGAAACCTTTTCCACGAGACAGTGACCTATTAAGAACTGCTCTTTTCTTTTCAGAATTTTATTGTTCCATCTTTAGTTAGGTAAGAGCCCTTATAGTTCTGAGTGAAATTTAATTTATGACACTTAATTTGTTTAGTTATTTAAGCCTTCTTCTGCAACTTTGGATTTGATGACAAGTATTACTTCAAGTATTTAAATTAAGGACTGTTATATACATGTATATTTTTCAGAATTTCTATTTAGAAAATTGTGAGTAATTTTAGCAGGTCCTGGTAGCATTTTTGTTGTTGCTGTTGTTAGTATTTTAATAGAAAAAAGTTGGTCTTGCT
Organism: Noctilio leporinus; assembly: GCA_004026585.1. Classification (NCBI taxonomy): domain Eukaryota; kingdom Metazoa; phylum Chordata; class Mammalia; order Chiroptera; family Noctilionidae; genus Noctilio; species Noctilio leporinus. The sequence continues at coordinate 86,256 of PVIW01000480.1, read as the reverse complement.
TAAACCGTAATGTTTCATCATTCTGGTTACTCTCTACCTTTGTTGGCTGTAGAATCAAGGATCTGTGAAATTCTGCCTAATGTTAACAGTGTTTATTCAAACATGGCATCAGTTATTTTTGTTCACTTTTATATCATAGTTTTTTTTCCTTTTCGCATAATTTGGATACATTTGTTAGAAAGCCAGTTTGGATATGAAATCACTTGATGAAAATCTTTATGTTAACTTCATTGTAAAATAGATGGTAAGAAAAACCCCAAATTAGTAACAAAAAGCAAGTTGATTAATCTTTATTCTCTTACCATTTCACTTATTTTATTTGAGTTAGAAATAATGAGTGCATAAGTAACAGAGCACCTTAATATATAATCTGATACTTCCTTTCCAGATGGTTAGTCTTACACAGTACTCTAAATTAGAAATAATAGCAGGCTTAATTTATTTCAAGGTATCTTTGATCAGTAAGTTGGAATATGACTACTTATCTGGTAATAGCAGATCTTAAAAATACTATTTAAAGACAGGATTTATCAGTTTCATCCTCCTGCCCCTTTTTCCATGACCTGCTTAGATTGCCACCAAGGAGCCATTGAATCCCATTAAACAAGATGTAAAGGATGGCAAGCTACGTTACGTGGCGAATATCTTTCCTCACAAGGGTTATATATGGAACTATGGTGCCCTCCCTCAGGTAACATTTTTGTTGTCATGGTAAAACTTTTCTGTCTTCTGAAAAAAATTGCCTTGTAAATCCTGTGAACTACTGGAATTTAAATTGGTCCTAGAGACATCAGTTTGAAAGATTTGTATGTTTAAATTTTTTTAACGTGGAGTTTCATTGTATCAATAAATTTTTTAAAAACTGTGTTTATGTCTATACTTCAGTTTTTGGAGTTAGGCATATAGAACATTCACATTTGGCATTTTGATCACATTTTTTTTTCCGGGCTTGGTTATTAGCATTCAATGAAAACTAGTTTTTCTGCTTTATCTGCAGTCATTTCTCTGAGTATGACAAGTAATGCTTTGATATAGTCATATATATAGTAGTGTGAATTTTTAAAACTTTAACAGATGAATTTTTAAAGTTACTAACTTTTAAAAACATGAATTATTAGGTAACAATTATTAATTATTATGAATTTATAATTTTCAGTAGGAAACAGTGAAAGCAAGGACTAAATAATGGTAAAGCAGCATTCCTATTAGAGAATTATACTGTTTACTTTTCATACTTTCTTATCCATTTTTGTTTTCTTTTTCTGTTTCTCACTTCTGGAAAGTGGTAACTATTTCCAGATTATTTAGTGAGTAAAGTTCAGAATATGCAGAATCAAATGGCTAAGTTTTAGAGCCATACAGGAGCATTTTCCTTTATGTTTATGAAAGCTATTAGACCATTCATCTATCTGGATATTTAATTTTTGTGTTTTTATTTATGTAATTAAGTTAATCAGGGTGGCATTGGTTAATAGGGCCATAGGTTTCAGGTGTTTATATCTGTGATACATGATCTATATATTGCATTGTATGCCCACCACCCATTTTAAAAGTTAAACCATTTTCCTTACAAAGTTCTAGGTTGCTTTTTGGGAGAGTATCCGAGGAAGAGGGGTTGGCTTTATCCAACTCAGAAACACAGCTGCCCATGTAGAGTAAACATTCACAGGAAAAGAAAAAAGAAAAAAAAAGGAAATTGTTTTCTAAAGAGTCAGGCTGCCTTTGATGCAGTTAGACCACCCACATGGATACATTCTTTGTTAAATAAGCATTTTTAAAGTGACTTATTAACAGTGAGAATGTCTGTTAAAACTATGGTGGCAGGTTTTCTGCACCCCGGGTGCCTAAGAAGACATTCTGTTTATCCTGATGAAAGGGTAAAATAAAATGACTAAGTTTAGGGGATATCTTCTGCGTAGTAAGTGACTCAGAATATGGGTTTTGGAGTCAGGTTTCCACTTACTAGTAAAGTAATCTTGGGCAAGTTACTTTGTCCTTGGCCTCACTTTCTTCATTTGTAAACTAGAGATGATAAAGTACCTACTGCGTCTGGCTGTGTTGAGGTAAAGTGAGTTAATTGCAGCTTCATCTTAGAATAATGGGTGGTAAATACATTATGATTACTACTGGTACTTTTATTTTTGCATGGCCTTTTTCTAGAGGAACTTAGAGTCTCGTGGGGGTGATTAACAGCTAAACCAGTGGTTACAATGGAGCATAATAGGTGCTACTCACCCACCTACTGACTCTAAGCTTTTGTAGTTTACCTGTTTAAAATCCTGATGAATTTTTGTACTTCTTTGGATGTGTTTGAAGTTTCAAGATGTTTTTATTTGCTATTAGTCTGTCAGGCACCATAGCACCTACTTAATTACAACAGAATTGGACCGCAGTCATCTCTTAATGCACCCTGTATTCGCTGTTGCCTACTGAAATTTCACACTCCATGCAACATCCAAAATAACATTTTAAAAACATAAATATGCTAATGTTATGCTTATATGAGAACCTTTTAATGGTTTCTTGTTGCTAAAAGGATAAAATGAAACATTTTTAACATGGCCCCTCAACCCTGCATAAGCTGGTCCCTGTTCCTCCAGCCTCATTTTGCAACATTTTCCTGCCTCACTTCCTTCCATCCCTGTGACTTCTTCACTGTTTCTTATTTCCCTTGTCATTTCCCCACCAAACCTTCACAGAGCTGTTCACTTATGCAGTGCATCTACTCTGAGTGTCTGATGTTTACCAGGCAATGTTCTAAGTACTGCAGGTGAAATAGTGATAAAAGTGACAAATTTCTCTGTGACTGTTATCCTGGCCAGAGACAGACCAAAAAACTAATTAAAAAAAAAAAAAAAAAAATATATATATATATATATATATATATATCAGATAATGGAGTGTTGGAGAAAAATAAAGTAGAAAAGGGGGCTAGGGGTGTTGGGGTTGTTGCAGTTTAGGTGGGGAGAAAGACCTCAGCGAGAAGGTGTTATTTGAGTGAAGGTGTAGAGGAAGTGAGGAACAACTGTGTGAATGTCCAGGGGCGCTCAGCCAGAAAGAGCCAGGCGAAGGTTCCAGGGCAGGAGCAGGCCTAGCTCATTTGAGAAATGAAAGGAAGCCAGTGCAGCTAAAATGGAAGTGAGGAAGAGGAAATAGACCTCTATTCTCTCTACCCTTTTTTTTTCATACTGGTGATTTTATTGTTTTTGTTTTTTTTATTGAGGCAACATTGGTTAATGACATAAAAGTTTTAGGGATACAACACTGTAATTCAATATCTGTCTGCACTACAGTGTGTTCACTGCTGAAAGTCCAACTTCTATCCGTTAACATACATTTGACCCCATTTATCCATCTCACCTTCCTTTTACCCCATTCTCATCTTATAAATACAAGGAGATATTGCCTCATACCTATTAGATTGGCTACTATCAAAATGACAAGAATAATGAATGCTGGAGGGGGTATGCTGGTGGGAATGTAAATTGGTGCAGCTTCTATGGAAAACACTATGGAGATTCCTCAAAAAAACTATGATCTAGTCATTCCTCTTCAGGGTAGTATGCCAAGGGTATGAAAATACTCATTGGAAAAAATACATGCACCCTGCCCTGACTGGTAGGTAGCATAGTGGATGCCGGCCTGTGAACCCAAAGGTCGCTGGTTCCATTACCCAGCCAGGGCACATAACCAGGTTGCAGGCCAGGTCTCCAGCCAAGTCCGTGGCTGGAGACAGGTGAAAGGCAACCATACATTGATGTTTCTCTCCCTCTGCCTCTCTCCCTTCCTCCCTCTATGAAAATAATGAATAAAATCTTTAAAAACAAAAACAAAAACCATGCACCCCTATGTTCATAACAACATTATTTACAGTAGCCAAGGTCGGCCAGCATGTGTTTGTTGATGTATGAATGAATAAAAAAGTGGCAAATACATACGTAATTTAAAACTACTTAGTCATAAAAACATGAAATATTGCCATTTATGACAAAATCTTGAAGGTATTATGCCAAATGAAATACCTCAAGATAGAAAAGGACAAAACCTGTATGATTTCACTCATGTGGACTATAATAGAAGAAAGAAATAACCAAAAAATCAAAAGCTCTCTGCCATTTTTAATCAACTGTCTTTACTATCTTTTTAAACCCAAACTGACATTGTAGTGTGTGTGAATGTCTGTGTTAGTTTTCAGCAAATAAATAATTACAGATTGCATAGATGTTATTTACAAAACAAACACACAAATGAACAAAGTGAAATTGATTAGCTTATGAAAAGTAGAAATTAGGCCAGTTGTTTATGTGAAAGGGTAATTCACTTCAGCGTCCTGTTAAAATGGAAGCAAGCCCCTGATCCCATTTATGTTTTCCATCTTATTGCAACTTCCCTTCCTCCTCCTCCTTCTGCTCCCCACTGCCAACAGTGGCCACATTTCCCGGTTCCTTGGAAACTCTAGGCATGCTCCAGCCTCAGGCCTCCTGTCCCAGGTATGCACTGGCCTCCTCCATGTGTTTGCTCAGAAGTCAGCTTCTTCATTGTCTCTGCCCCAAACCTCCTTTACAGTTTTAACCCTGCCTCCTGTACTCCCATTCCGCCTTCCCTACTTCTTCCTTTTTTCATAATACCCACCAGCTTCTAACATGCTGTGTAATTTAGTTCTTTATATTTATTATTCAGTCTTCCGGCTAGGATGCAGACTTCATCCTACAATGTTTTGTTCTTTGATGTCTTCCAACTGCCCAGCTTAGTGCCTGCACAGAGTAGGTAGTCACTTAATATTTGTGGAATGAATAAATTAATGAGTGTATTGTGTGAGTTACATTTGCTTCATAAATGTGTTTGGCTTTTGCTATTCTCTTAGGATTTGTCTTGTAACAGCATGAATTTGTTCAGAGCAGTTATCAAGCCAACCATCCTTGCAAGAACATTTAAGCAGCAGAAAACTGTTTAAGGAGCAGCCTCTCCTCTTAGCTTGTGACTCATCACCACACCATCATTATTTCAGACCTGCAGCTGTCGAGGCTATTTAACGTTAATAACTTCAATGCCTTCCTCAGACTTTGAGTTTGGCCTGGGCAAAAATCATCTTTCTCTTTCCCCAGTCTTTCTTTCTTTTCTTTTTAAAAAAGCTTTTAATCATTTTTAGAGAGAAGGGCAGGGAGGGAGGAAGAAAGGGAGAGAAACATCACTGTATGGTTGCCTTTCACCTGCCACCAGCTACAGACCTGGCAGAGACCTGGCTTGCAACCTGGTTACGTGCCCTGGCTGGGGAATTGAACCAGTGATCTTTGGGTTCTCAGGCTGGCACCTGTTCACTGAACTACCAGCCAGGGCTACCCCTAATCTTTCTGAGTGAATATTTATAAGAAATGTCTGGAAATGTTAAAGGACTGGAATCACTAAATTCAAGAATTCTTCAGTCTTAATGTAATATTATTGTGTTTATTATTTTGAATTTTATTATAAATTTGACTTTTTGACCTCAAGTATCAGTACCATTTAGTATAGCAGCTTTATATGTAACCTACTGGGACCAGTAACTAAAGTTCTGTAGATCTTCTTTTACTTTTGTAAAATTTTTAAAATTTAATTTTATTGTTGTTGTATTACACCCATCCCTTTTTCCTCCCCGCTGTCCCCTTCCCCACCCACCCACTCTCCAACCAAAATTAGTCCCACTTGTTGTCCGTGTCTGTGGTTCTTCCATGCTAGTTTCTTTTTAGATCTTTTTGTTCACTGTTCACCTGTGTTATACCAGCTACCCACCAAGGTTATTGTTAATATTGAATGAGATGATCAAAGCCAAGTGTTTAGCCCCATAGTGAGTTCTCAGTCTTATTATTGTCAGTGATGATGGCACTGTTGCTACTGATATCAGCTGCTAATAGTGAGACCACTGGTAGAAGTTTTTGCTCCAAATTGGTAAAGTACAGGTAGTGACTGAAGAGATCTTACTCCCTTTGACTTGATGACAGGAGTCCTGATCGATTAGGAAGTAGTTTCAAAAAGCACCAATGTGTATAGCTCTGTATACACAGTGATGTTTTAAAGAGACCTAAAGACCAGAACACAGTGATTACAAACATATTGGTTAATATTTATAGATTGTAAGGTAATTGTTCTCAGACACTTGCAGGATAGAATGAGTGAGATTTGTTTAAGGCTTGATCAATAATCTGAATGGATTTGTTTAATTTTATAGCTTTATAGCCAGTTATTGAATGATTTTAACATTATTTATATTCCTATTGATAGATTGCTTTTACTATTTTTTTATGCTTTTCTTGAGTCCATTCTAAAACTTTTCTATATAAATAGTATATGAGTATATAGATAAATACTCCTTGGTCTATACCTGTGAGCCAAACTGCTAAATTGTGTGTTACACACCTATTTTACTTTATTAGGCATTCCCAAATTGCTTGCAGAAGAAGTTGTAATAATATATACTCCTACCTGCTTTAGGAAGAAGGAACTTCTCTGACACTTTTGGATTCTGCTTCTGGGTTTTCTGATCCCAGTTATCCTCAATCTGACTTTGGTTTATCCAGCACATTAAGATTATTTTTATAGTATTTGTAACAAAAGCTATACCATTTATTAACATGACATTATTCAGGTTATTGCCCATGTCCTATGTATCTCTGTTCCTAACTCCTGGCCAGAATAGGCACTCAGTGAGTATTTACTGCATGAACGGGTCCCTGGGGATAGGTAACAGAGAACAAGAAGCAGTAAGGGTAGCAGTAGGAAGAAGACAGCTCTGCAGGAAATATACTTAGGAGATTCTAAGAGGAAGAAAAGGTATTTAAAAGAAGAGACCATGAAATAGAGGAAGGTTATATCTGAAGGTATTGCCATTCAACTGTTACCAAAATTTGGGCATCATAACATAATGGTTAATAGCATGAGTTCTAATCCCCTTGCCACCATTCAGAAATTGAGCTTAGGCAAGTTTAGACTATGCTTCAGTTTACTTATCTGTAAAATGAGCTTAATAATGGTACATTGCTCATGAAGTATATGTATATATGTGTGTATACATGCATGTAAGAGTGGGTATATGTCACTTAGAAGTGTCTTTTACCTATAATCAGTATGTAAGGTTAACAATTAGTTTTATTTTTCTTGTATTTTATTAGTAATGCTAGTATTTGGAATAGTGAAATGTTAAGGTTTGGTTTACTGATTTTGATTATTTGTTTTTGGTATGAGTGGGTCAGTTTTTTGCTGATGCTATAGGGCTAGAAGAAAAATAGAGGGGCAAAAGTGTTCATAGTTGTTCATATGGAAATAATACAATAATTAATACTAATACAAGATTAAACCATGTTTTGTGTACTCACAACTGTAAACCTACTTTTGACCCACCCTATGTCGAATTTTAGGGGTTTTAAATAAGAGTTCATTTTTCATTATTTATATAAAATTAGAGGAAACACACTTAGATTGAAATTCTAGATAATAATCTTGAGGTACATAATCTCTGCATATCTTATAACAAATCTGAGGAAAATAATTTTAGGGAATTTCTACAGGTCCATGTAGATTGAGGTAATTATGAAGCTTTTTGAGAAAGGTAGTACCTGGGGGATATTTAAACTGGGTAACAGATTTCTGCTATACTACTTATTTGTTTAAGTGTGTGTGTGTGGGGGGGGGTATTAGCCAACAGGACATAATCTTTTCAGTAAACTAAAGAGTTGACATCTTCATATTTTTGTCAAAGTCTTGAGATTTGATGGAAAAGGTAGAGGCTTTTCTAATGGAATGAAATGAGACAAAAATAGATTTTTATTTTGTTTGGTAGTCACTATCTTCTTCTTTAGTTGATGAAGGGAAAAACTAGGTTTCTTTTGGTAGAGGTTACTTAAAGAACAGAAAGTTTATTTTCAATGACAGAAAGCCAGTGCTGCGGCCTGGCCCATAGAAGCAGTGAAGGAAGGGAGCAGTAGCTGAGGCCATCGTTGGAAGCGTAGACAGTGGGACCATCCAAACTGAAATGCTGAACATGAACATGAATTTAGATACTGACTAAGCTTGGAAGAAGAGTATGTTTGAAAATACCACCCACTTTCAGATGTGATTGTACAAACAAATGAGAGACAGAAGGGAGGAAATGCTCTAAATATCCTTTAATTATTATTTGCTTAAGGATGTTTTGGCATGTTGGCCTTGAGTCTATACAATATCTGAGAAGTTTTCTTTGGATTGTGGCTACTATAAAACTTCATGATCATGTGCAAAGATTAAAATACATTATAGTTAGTATTAACCAATATTTCTGCTTCCCTCCCCCTGTTTAGACTTGGGAAGATCCCCATCAAAAAGATAAGAGCACGCACTGCTGTGGAGATGATGATCCTATTGATGTCTGTGAAATAGGCTCAAAGGTTTGTTTTATAGACTATGTTATTCCAACGTGTTCTAGTTTATTCATGCCATAAAATTTCAGTTCTCTTTGGAAAGCACCAGTTCCTCAGCTCTTCAAAGTTCTAGCCTGTAGATCCCTCTGGTATCAATCCCTTTTTGTATCTTTACTTCCGTATCTTAAACTAGGGGTTAGTAAACTATAGCCCAATGGCAGGTCAAGTCCAGGTCATCATCTGTTTTTATAGATAACCCAGCTACACCCATTCATTTAGGTACTGTCCCAGGAGTGGTAGCAGAGACTGTACAGCCTGCAAAATACAAAGTACTTACTGCCTGCGGTTTTACAGAACAAACTTGGGTGATTTCTCTCTTCAGTTTCTTGCCCATGATCCAAACAGGAAATGCAAAACTGATGAAAGCCAGCAGGACTCTTTTTGCCTGCTTCCAGGCTGCCAAGTCCTGCAAGAGCCAGCAAAACCCACAGCTTCAAAGGTTGTGGCAACCTGTAGAATTCTATGAGTAGTCATTTTTTTTTGTCTACTGCATTGCTTGCTAATATATGTTATTTTCTATAGGCATTCAACCATTTGCAGTTTGTTTTCACTCCCAGTAGAATGTCTTGTCTTTAGTTTTGTCGAGCTCAGAGAAACCAATAGACAGCACTCCCTTACCTTTTCCCTTACACTGCCAAACTACCTGTGCTTGCAAACATTTTTTTCTCCCCTTCTGTTGCTGTGAGAGTTTTATTTTCCATGACCAGTGCTTCCACCTGTGCTATAGATCCTATACCTTCTGCCTCTGAGTGACAGTATTTTCCAGGCTTTATTCTGCCCTGTATGACTTTCTTTATTGTTTTTCTTCCATTTGTCTTCTCTCTTCTTCCCCTTCACGTGAAGAGTTTCCCACTTCATCTTCACCCTGTTTCAAAATTGTTTTCATCCTGCCATTATTTCAATAAAACTGCTCTCATGAAGGTCCTTGGTAACTTTTTTTAGCCAAATCCAACAGGCCTCTTTCACAGGTTTTGTCTATCAACATAACAAACATCCAAACCTCTAAGAATTTTTATGAGTATGAGTCTAACTGATGACAATTGCCAAGAAGCAAAACCGGAACGGATTGAGGAAAGGACCCGGAGAATGGTAGTTCTGCGCCTACTTTATACATTAGAATCAAAGGAGGAGATGTAAGGAGATTACATGAAATTTTTTGGTGGGAGATTAGGGAGGCAGGAGACAGCAAAGCAGGGATCCTATCAGAGATCCGGATCAAAGGGAAAACAGATAGACACATACTTCTTTTACTTTGGAGGGTATAAGGTAGTTAACAGTTAACACAATGACAGTAACAGTGAGGGTTTTTGTGGTCTTTGGTCTGGTGCAGTGAGAGGTCTGGGAAAAAGGAAATTACCCTGATGTTCCAAAGGTATGTTACTATAGATGCAAAAAGACAGTAGTAACCAGTTAAGGTAAAGACTGGTGTTAGTCAAGGATGGTACCAGCCTAGGATAAGACTACCACCATGACTATTTTAGTTAGTCAGGCTTAATTTCAGGCCATCCGGTACAGTTACTGCAGGCCTCCACTGAGCTTGTCGGGTTTCGTATGTGGCCTCCTTGTCATCTACATGTCTCACTTAAGTTTACATGATCATTTTTCCTTCTGAGACAGCCTCTTCACTTGACTTTGTGTTACCATATTTTGGATATTCTCTGATTCTGGTTCCTTGGTTTCTTTTACAAACGTCTTTTCTTCTACCTATTCCTTAAGGCTTGGTTCACTTGAGGATAACCCCTTGTCCGACTCCTTCCCTCATTTAGGCAGTTCCCTGGTAACCCAGTACCAAGCGCTCCTAGTTTTGCTATCAAATTGGTATCTCCAGCTCAGACCTGGATACTCATCTGCCTACTTGGGCGCTTGGATGTCTCCATGCATTTCCAATTCATTGTGTCCAAAGCTGCGTTCATGTTCCTATTAACTCCTCCCAGTATTTTCAGTCCCAGAAACTGAGAGGTCACCCTTGATCATTCTGTGCTTTTCTTCATTTCATTAATCATGAAATACTGATTCTATATGCCTTTAAACCTATATATATTTTTCTCAGCACAGCTAGCTTTGTCTAGTGCACTATTTTATCTCACTTGAATTATCCCTGCTACTGATTAGTTTCCTTGCTGAGTCTTATTTTCCCTATCATCATTCATTCCAGACTTTCCTGCTTTTCTCTTTTTTAGTGCCTGGTCCCTGCTGCTTTTTCTGGCTGCCTCTCTTAGCACTCCTTATTTGCACACCTCCCTCCAGCTGCTCTAATCTTTCATTTCCTATAATGCACCTGCTCTCCCTGGCGTCCGGGCCTTGGCACAGCTAGTCCCTCTGTATAGAATGGGACCTTCCTGCTTCATCTTATGTTACTTCCCCCTTATTTTCTTTCTCTTCACTTCCCCCTGCTCATCCGTCAGACCTCAGCTAAAATACCGCTTCCTCTTGGAAGTCTTCCTTTATGAACCCCCGCCCCTTCCACACACACACTAAAATACTTGCTCTTTGTTATGTGCTTTCTTGGTACTAACTGTGGTCTATTCTTTGTTCCATTGTCCCCTCTATGGGATATCAGTTAGCTCTGTGAGAGTAGGACCACCATTGCAGCATGTAGCTCAGTGCCTGGTACATAGTATTGTGCTTAATTTAAGAAATACCACATTGAATTATTACTTGAGTCATATTCTTCTAGTTAAGATGAAAGCAATTGTAGGCTTCTAAATTATTTAGGAAACAGTTTACTCTGATTCTTTGTCGCTTTATTTACTGTAATTATACTGTTACTCTCTAATTTTTTCCATCCTCATTTCCTCTTATTTTTCTTTTCTCTTCACCATCTTCTTAGATTTTCTCTTTCTTCCTTTACTTCTTCTATTCTTCTGCTTATTATTTTCCATCCTTCTACTCTTCTCCCCATCCTCTCACTCCTTTCCCTTTTCTCTTCTTTTCCCATCTCTCTAACTCCTTTCATTCAGGGGAGATTCCCATCCAACTTCTATTTCTGGTTTTACACACGGATAGAGTCATACAGGGGCGAGTGTATGTGAGACTATATTTCCTGTATCTCTCCAGCAGAAATATATCACATTGCTAGCGTTCTTTAAAATGTAAGCTATAGTTTAGGAATTTATCTTGCAGACATTTTCTCTCCAGGGGGTAATAAAAAGTGTATTGAAAATGAATAGATTAGATCCTATGTTGCATACTTTAGTCACTTTCACATGTCCTATTTCATGATAAGTAAAAATCAGTAAGTTAAATAACATTACATTGATGGAAAGGTTTATATTTTAGGAAACTCTGTGAGCATGATCTTTGGAGACATTCATTTCATATTAAGTGCAAATTATTATGTTAATTTAAATTCTTAGGCAAATGTTAAGTGTGAGTGAAGACATTAAATAGAAATACCATATTTTCATTTTAAAATTTTAAATTTTGTGTACGAATTTGTCAGTGAGTATGCAATTAATGAGATTGATAACTGGAAGAACTCTTAGGAAAATGTATGCACCCAATAAAGTGATTTGGTTTAGCAGCACTTTGTTATCGACAAAATAAAGGAATCACTCTAAGAAATACTGATATAGAGGTTTTTAAATAACCCTGTCAAAGCTGTTAAATACACAGAATAAAATTAAGGGTTTCAAATGTAAGTGATTCTTAATAAGGTATATATAATTCATCTTGAAAGTATACTTTTATATTTTACATTACAAAGTTTGGTAAATAGATGTTTGGTATAATATTACCGAAAAACATTGACTCATTATTGTTAGTTTTTGTGGAAATGTAGTATTGATTATAAATGGTCAAATGAATATACTTCTGGTTTAATTTTGATCATATAATGCAAGGTAAAGGAGAAAATCCTATGGACCAAGAGCTACCAAGAGAAGGGAAAATACTCTAGAACAGTGAAATAATAAATAATTTAAAAGAAAAAATGAATTTTTAGGTACTATAGTTTTCTGGAAGTAAAATATTGATTATTTTAGAACTTACTATTTTGTAGGTCTGGCTACTATTTAAACCCAATAATCACCAAAGATTTTTTTCAGATTTCTTATTTTTACCTGGTTTTGTTTTATATTTGACCCACATTTTTTCTAATTTTAGGTTTTTTCTTCAACAATATTTATTTTTAAAGAAAAATTTATACTTATATTTATAAAAACAACATCATACATCAGTCTTCTCTCACTATCCTTCTATCCTAATTGTCATTATTTTTTATTTATGTTTTCTTTCTCCTTGGATAAGTATGAACATTTTTTACTTTGTTGGGCATTTTTCCAGTTTATTTTCTACTATGCAGTTGATATAGTTAAAGGTTTCCTCTGAATATAGCTTTTATGTTTTAGCTTCTTTAGAGATAACTGGGTATGGTAGGGAGAGTTCTGAAATGGCCCTTCAGAGATGGCTGATCCCTGGAATCTGTGTCTATATCACTCCCTTAATACAGCACAATTTACTTTAAAGTAGGAAGGTTGTTCTGGATGCCTCATGTAGGCCCAATGCAATTACATGAGCCCTAAGAGTCAGGAGTGCTCTCTGGCTGGTGGTACAGGGGAGGTTGGAGGTTCCAAGTGTGAGGAACAGTGGAACCTCCAACTGTTCCTCTGTTGGACAGAGGAACAGTTTGCTGTTTGAAGATGGAGGAAGAGGGGCATGAAAAGGAGTACAGTTCGCTTCTGGTTGGAAAGACCAGTCCCTTCTTGACATCTAGCAAGTTAATAGGGACCTCAGTCCAACACCTGCAAAGAACTGAATTTAAGTGGAGTCTCCTTTGAACCTTCAGATCAAAGCCCAGCCTGGCCACCCTTTGATTTTGGCCTTGTCAGGCTGCAAGCAGATAGTCTTGCCTTGTTGCGCCTGGACTCCTGACCCAAGGAAACTGTGAGATGATAAACATGTGCTATTTTAAACCTTCGCGTTTGTAATTCATAATTTGTGACACTACAATAGAAACATACACAGGATAACAGGCCTTAACAGTTTTGCTTCCCATGGTTTTTGTGTATTAATGGGTCCAGTTGAAGTTTTACCCCATTCTTCAAATTCTAATCAGCATAGAACTTTTGTTTCAGGCCACTTAGTAGTTGACAGATTTGAGTTAAGTACACATAGAGCCCAGAGAGAAAAAATGCTAATATCTCTGGAAAACTACTTATGCTCTAGTTTGTGTGTGTGTGTTACTTTCTTTGCTCTATATTTCAAGGGAAAAACATGCTTGATTTCCATTTTACTATTGAGAAACTAAGTCCTAAAATATTGAGTGAAGTAATTTTTCCAAGGTCACCTTTGGAAATGGTGGATCAACCCCACATATTTGTGAGTTTAAAATCCTGTCTTTTTTTTTTTTTTTGATTTACAAGTTAATTTAAAATTATTTTATTATTTTTGTATTACATTTATCCCATTTTCCCCCGCTCTCCCCTTCCCACCCTCCCCATCCCCCTGCAGTCAATCCTACCTATTGTCCATGTCCATGGGTCAACCATGCTAGTTCCTTGACTAAACTGCTCCCCTTCTTTGTCTCGTTCTCTCCCCCTCCCCCTCCCATTCCCCTCTGCACATTGAAGGTCTGTTCCTTTTATTCATGTCTCTGGCACTGTTTTGCTTGCTTGCTTGTTTGTTTGTTTGTTTTGTTCATTAGTCTCCTGTAATGGGTGAGATCATATGGTATTTGTCTTTCACTGACTGGCTTATTTCAGTAAGCATAATACTCTCCAGTTCCATCCATGTTGTCGCGGAAGGAGCTTCTTCTTTCTTCCTGCTGTGTAGTACTCCATTGTGTAAATGCACCAAAGTTTTTTTATACATTTGTCCACTGATGGACACTTAGGCTGTTTCCAGCACTTGGCTATTGTAAATAGTGCTGCTATGAACATAGGGGTACATAGGTCCTTATAAATTGGTGTTTCAGGGTTCTTCGGATATAGTTCTAGCAGTGGAGTTGCTGGATCAAAAGACAGTTCTATTTTAGTTTTTTTGAGGAAATTCCATGCAGTGGCTGCACCAGTCCGCATTCCCACCAACAGTGCACCAGGGTTCCCATTTCTCCATGTCCTCACCAGCACTTGTTTGTTGATTTGTTGATGATAACTGTTTTGACAAGTTTGAGGTGGTTTCTCATTGTGGTTTTAATTTGCATCTCTCTGATGGCTAGTGATGTTGAGCATTCATTCATATGCCTTTGGGCCCTTTGTATGTCCTCCTCGGAGAGGTGTCTGTTTAGGTCCTTTGCTCATTTTTTAATTGGGCTGTCTGTCTCCCTGGTGTTGAGTTGCATAAGTTCTTTATATATTTTGGATATCAAACCCTTGTCCTAGGTTTCATGGGCAAATATGTTTTCCCATACTTTTGGTTCCCTTTGAATTTTGCTGGTGTTTTCTTTAGCTGAACAGAAACTTTTCAATTTGATATAGTCCCATTTGTTTATGTGTTCCTTTATTTGCTTTGCCCTTGGAGAAATATCAGTGAAAATATTTCTACAGAGGATGTGTGATGTTTTACTTCCTATGTTTTCCTCTAGGACTTTCATGGTGTCATGGCACCATAAAAGCCATAAAGAACATGTTTAAGTCCTTTATCCATCTTGAGTTTACTCTGGTGTATGGTATAAATTGGTGGTCTAGTTTTATTTTTTTGCATGTTCCTGTCCAGTTCTTTCAACACCACTTGTTGAAGAGGCTATTTTTACTACATTTTATGTTCTTTCCCCCTTTGTCAAATATTAATTGACCATAGAGTCCTGAGTTTATTTCTGGGCTCTCTATTCTGTTCCATTGATTTATGTCTATTCTTATGCCAGTACTAGATTGTTTTGATAACAGTAGCTTTGAAGTATAGTCTAATATCTCGTATTGTGATTCCTCCTACCTTGTTCTTTCTCAAGATTGCTGTGGCTATTCGTGGTCATTTTTGGCTCCATATAAATTTTTGAAATATTTTTTCTATATCTATGAAATAGTCATTGGTATTTTAATTGGGATTGCATTGAATCTGTAGATTGCTTTGGGTAGTATGGACATTTTAATGATGTTAATTCTTCCTATCCATTTATTTGCATCTTTCTTAATTTCTTTCTTCAGTGTCCTGTAGTTTTCTGAGTACAGGTCTTTTACCTCCTTGGTTAAGTTTATTCCTAAGAACTTTATTCTTCTTATTGCTATGGTAAATGCAATTTGTTTTCTAGCTTCTATTTCTAATGTTTCATTATTGGTATATAAAAATGCCTTTGATTTCTGAATATTGACTATATCCAGCTAGTTTGCTAAATTTGCTTATTTCAAGTAGGTTTCTGGTGGAGTCTATTGGGTTTTGTATGTATACTGTCATGTCATCTGTAAATAATGACAGTTTTACTTCCTCTTTTCCAATTGGATGCCTTTGATTCCTTTTTCTTCTCTGATAGCTATGGCTAGAACTTCCAAAATGATGTTGAACAGAAGTGGAGAAAGTGGACACCCTTGTCTTGTTCCTGATCTTAGGGGGAAAGCTTTTAGTTTTTGCCCATTGAGTATGATCTTGGCTTCAGGTTTCTCATATATGGCCTTTATGATGTTGAGGTATGTTCCCTCTATTCCCTTTTGCTCAGGATTTTTAGCATAAATGGTTGCTATACTTTATCAAATGCTTTTTCAGCATCTATTGGTATGATCATACAGTTTTTGTCTTTCAGTTTGTTTATGTGGTGTATTATGGTTATTGATTTGTGAATGTTGTGCCATCCTTGCATCCCTGGGGTGAATGCCACTTGATCGTGGTGTATGATCTTTTCAATGTATTGCTGGATCTGATTTGCCAATATTTTGTTGAGAATCTTAGCATCTATGTTCGTTAGAGATATTGGCCTGTAGTTTTCTTTCTTGGTTGTATCTTGACATGGTTTTGGAATTAGAATTATACTGGTCTCATAGAAGGAGTTTGGGAGTCTTCCCTCTTCTTGGTTTTTTGGAATAGGTTGAGAAGGATAGGAGCCAGTTTTCTAAATGCTTGCTAAAATTCACCTGTGTAGCCATCCGGTCTGGGGCTCTTGTGCACTGTGAGTTTTTTGATTACTGCTTCAATTTCACTAGTTGTTATTGGTCTATTTAAGCTTTCTGCTTCTTCTGGATTCAGTGTTGGTAGATTATACATTTCTAGAAATTTTTCCATTTCGACTAGGTTGTCACATTTCTTGTCATATAGTTGCTTGTAGTAATTTCTTACAATCCTTTGTATTTCTTAAGTATCAGCTGTGATTACTCCTCTGTCATTTCTGATTTTGTTTGGATCCTCTTTTTCTTTTCAATGAGACTGATTAAAGGCTTGTTGATTTTGTTTATCTTTTCCAAGAACCAGCTCCTGGATTTCATGATCCTTTGAATTGTAGTTTTAATCTCTTAAATCATTTAATTCTGCTCTGATCTTGATTATTTCCTTCCTTAAAAATCCTCTTTTGAGGGGACTTCCAGTTGAGATGGAGGCATCCTAGACACCTCCTTGCACAACCATAGGAAGAATTACAACCAGATCTCAAAAATGAATAACCAGAACCATCAGAAAATTGAGGTATATGGAAGTTCAATAAGCAATGATTTAAAGAAGCCACATTGATCTAGATGGCTAGGAGGGGCAGAGCCACAGAGATGGGCCGAGGGGCACTGTGGCTTGGACAGCTGGTAGCAGTGGCTGCAGAGCAGATGGTTTCGTACTTACATGTGGTAGATAAAAATCAGGAGGGATAACTTGAAAGTGAACAGTCTTAGCTCCGGCCAGACTGCATAGCCCAGGGTTCCAGCACCAGGAACATAAACCCCCATTATTTCTGGCTGTAAAAACCAGTGGGGTTGGGACGGTGGAAGAAACTGCCAGATTTTTGCCACTTAAAGGGCCTGCATGGTTTTAGAACATTTGCAGACCCTAGGGCAGCAACTGGAAGAGCACCAGCTGCATACAGGAATTGGGTGAAGGGACTGCAGTCTGGGTGAGAGCTGGGCCAGTCACCAGAAGGCAGGCGGCGGCATTGTCCCCTCTCCAAGTCCCTCCACCACAAACAGCCACAAAGCTGTGACGCAGGTTGCCCCACCCTGGCAGTTACTTACGGCTTCACCCCACATAATTTATAGGTGCCCTTGCCACACTACTAAGACAGTAAAAGCATTTCTATCTAATACACAGAAACAAATACTGGGAGGCTGCCAAATTGAGGCAAAGAAATATGGCCCAAATGAAAGAACAGAACAAAACTCCAGAAGAAGAACTAAATGAAATGGAGATAAGCAACCTCACAGACACAGTTCAAAACTCTGGCAATCGGGGTGCTCAGGGAATTCATAATAAGAGGACAGCAAAAAATTAAAAGAAATGAGGGTTTTACACAGTGAAATAAAGAAGTATATACAGGGAACCAACAATGAAGGGAAGGAAGCCAGTACATAGATTAATGGTTTGAAACAAAAGGAAGAAATAAACATTCAACCAAAACAAAAAACAAACTAGAGTGCAAAGAAGAAAAAAAAAGAGAGAAAGGAGAGACTTAGAACTTCTGGGACAACTTTAAATGTATCAGCATCCAAATCAGGGGTGCCAGAAGAAAAGGAAGAGCGAGAAATTGAAAAAAATAATGAAAGAAAACTTCCCTAATTTGGCAAAGGAAATAAACACACAAGTCCAGAAAGCAGAGGGTCCCAAACAAGATGCACACAAAGTGGACTACACCAAGTCACATCATAATTAAAATTCCAAAGATTAAAGATAAAGAGAGAATCTTAAAAGCAGCAAGAGAAAAGCAGAGAGTTACCTTACAACGGAGTTCCCATAGACTATAGTGGATTTCTCAAAAGAAACACTGCAGGCAAGAAGGGATTGGGAAGAAGTATTCAAAGTAATGAAAAGCAAGGACCTACAACCAAGATTATTCTATCCAGCAAAGTTAGCATTTAGAATGGAAGGGCAGATAAAGTGCTTTTCAGATAAGATAAAGTTTAAGGAGTTCATCATCACCCAGCCATTATTATATGAAATGTTGTAGGGACTTACTTAAGAAAAAGAGGAAGGTCAAAACTATAAACATTAAAATGACAACAAACACAACTATCAACAACTGAATCTAAAAAACGAAGACTAAGCAAACAACCCAAACAGGGACAAAGGTATGGGGATCAACTGGAGGGTTATCAGCTGGGAAAGGAAAGGGGGAGAAATGGGGAAATGGTGCAAGGATTAAGAAGCATAATTGGTAGGAACAAAATAGGCAGTGGAATGTTAAGAATAGTGTAGGAAAGCATGAAGCCAAAGAACTTCCATTCATGATCTGTAGACATGCACTAAGGAGGGTGCAGTTGCTGGAGGGAAGGGGGATACCTGGCAGAGGTGGGGCATGGGGAAAAACTGGACACCTATAAAAGCATAATCGATATAATATACTTAAAAAGTTATTTATGCATGCTAAAAAATTTAAATTGTATCTTGAAATCTTCATCATAGCTAGAGAGTCAATAATGACCCTATTCCAATTCTTCCTAAAACCTTGTGGCATATCTATGTTCTTTGACAGCTTCAGCTCATTTTTCAAACCTGATGAGCTACATGATTCCCAGAGATTTGGTAACAGAACCTGCTGTGTTTGTTTAGTTTTCTTGGAAGGGTAGACTGAAAGTTTTATAATGAAACTGGGGAAAGAGGTTTCGTCTTATAGCCAGATTAGTGTATTCCTTTAGTTAGAAATCTGAAATAACATTTAGTAATTATGAAGTGAGTACTTAAATGCTATATACAGAAAAGGTTTTTGTTGGAACTACTCCTTTCTTCTGTCCTTGGGTATGCAAGAGTCCTTAAGTATTATGTAAGGAACATGACAGTAGAAAGTGCCTTTAACACCGCACTATAAATGGGCAAAGGGAAAGGAGCAGAGTCCTGGAAGTTGAAAGCAGACTTAAAACCACAGATAATAAACATTTTTTAACGTTAAGTTCCTGAGGGGTTATGTATCATTCATTTGGTGTCTACATTAAACTTTCGCCATAAATTTGTTAAGAATGAATTGAATTGTGGGGTGTTCATAAGAATTTTAGTATTTGTTCCTAAGCATCTAATCCTGAGTTTTTGGTTTCACAGAGTCCCCTTTCCAGTTTGTTAAGGCAATAAAACAAGACAATGGTTTGTCTAATCCCTTTCTGTTGCTTAAGAGATCAAAGGCAAGTAGCGTTCTGATGAAATTTGATAATCCCCAGACATACTTCCTGCTTGCCCTGGTAACCATAACAATCCAAAAGCTTCTGCTCTTATGATGTCTGATATTTCAAAGTAAATGAACTGTTGTGAATAAAAATAAAGCAAGTTAGAATGTGCTTTTAAAAACTATATACATGTGGTTCCCCGTAATTATGATAGACACCCTTGCCACCAAAATCACCTGCAGGCTCTTCAGCTTTGGCACTACTGACATTTTGGGTGGATAATTAATTCCTTTACTGGGAAGCACCCTGGTGAGCATCCCTAGTCTCTTCCCACTGGGCGCTGCTAATACCTCCCCAGTCTAACAACCAAAAAAATATCCCCAGACATTGCCAGATGACCTCTAGAGGGCAAAATTGCCTGTAGTTCTGAACCAGTGACCTCGTTTATCACTACATTAAACAATGTAGCCAGCCTTTAATTGCTAATTCTGTGATAAGATAACTTGGAACATTCCTGTTTTGTAAAGGACCTCCTGGCATGAGGTATATGGGTCTCCCAACAAGATTGTCAACATCGGAGAACAAGGATCCTTTCTTTTTATATACGTATTATCTATACGGCGCTGGGTACATAGTAGTCTAAGCCTGTAAGAACCTGGTTCCTATATTTGTGTATATTCCCCTAAAAATGAGATTTCAGTTTTGTTTATGCAGTCTCAATAATCTGTTGTGTAAACTAGTTATAGCTTCAGATGAATTTGTAATAAAATTTTAGATTTATTTTCCAAATTTTCTAAAAGGATTTACTTTGACTTTTTGGTTTAAGGTTTGGTATTTTTTTCTTTTAATAATTCTAAGACGCAAAAATGACTTTCTTTGCATACCTTGCTTTCCAAATGTAAAGCTGCATTTTTTTTAAGAATTTATATTTTGAAGATCTTACTCATTATTTTTAGAGAGAAGGGCAGGGAGGGAGGAAGAAAGAGAGAGAAACATCAATGTATGGTTGCCTTTCACCTGCCTCCAGCTACAGACCTGGCTGGAGACCTGGCTTGCAACCTGGTTACGTGCCCTGGCTGGGAATCAAACCAGTGACCTTTGGGTTCGCAGGCTGGCACCAATCCCAGAGCCACACCAGTCAGGGCCAACCTGCACTTTAAAAAAATTTTATTTTTAGAGAGAGAGAAGGGAGGGAGAAAAGTAGGGAGAGAAGCATTAATTGGCTGCCACCCATATGCTTCCCGACCAGGGAGCTGGCCCACAACCCAGGCATGTGCCCTGACTGGGAATCAAACTAGCGACATTTTGCTTTGTGGGGTGACACTCAACCAAATGAGCCACTCTAGTCAGGGTGTGCTGCAGTTTGAATCATGAAGGCATTTATTCTGAAGCATGTGTTCGAAGTCCAGCTTGCAGTGAAATTCTATAGCTGACTAAATCTTTTAAAAAAAGGAAAGAATGCATGCATATAAACTTGGCAAAACAACTTGAAGAAGCCACTGAAATTATTTTAGCTCATGAAACACCTGCTTGAACACCATGTTATTTCTTGGTTTTTCTTAAAATCTTTTATGAATATTCATTAGCTTCTTAGGCTATATCCTAATATGTTTAAATTTTACTTTCCACTGTTCCTGAAAAATGTGTTTTTGCAAACGTGGTACTATGAAACAGTGTAAAAGGATTCTCAGGTCTGTCTTTAACTCCAGGCATCAAAAGCCAGGGTTATATTATGTAATGATATACCGGTACATGGGTTTATTTTCTGTGTAGTGTGTGTTTCTAGGCCCACTACATTAAATTTCAAGATCTATACATAATTTCTAAAAAGGGATTGAGGCACTTAACTTAAAAGGCATTTCATGAAAGTCTTTGACTTTTTACATTATTTTAAGTTATTAAACCTTGATTAAGTTTCAGTCTGTAGTGCTTTTCATCTTTCATGGATTTTTATGAGATATGAGTAAACTTCTCCAAAGCTTTGCAGAGGCTGAATTTCTTTTCTCTTTAAAGGTTTTTTCTCATGGAGAGGTTATTCGTGTGAAGATCCTTGGAATTTTGGCTCTTATTGATCAGGGTGAAACCGATTGGAAATTAATTGCTATCGATGTAAATGATCCTGAGGCCTCAAAGTTTCATGGTAAGTCTGGACAGTTCCAGAAACAGATATTAATCAGTGTGGCATTGGAATCCTTAGAATTTAAAAAGGGACTATGTAAAGCACAGTATATATGTTTGGGAGTTAAATTTATATGTGTTTTTTTTTTTTTTTTTTAATTTATCCTCTCTCCATGGAATTTAAGGGGCAACCCACTTTGTGTCTGAGTTGTGTCACGTGCTGGGAGGAACAAGGAGAAAAGGGGATGGACAAATGACACTTCAAGCTCAAAGTACATTCTGTGGGTTCCCTTCTCCGTGTTCTTCCCTCCCTTCCTTTTTTTCTTTCTTAGAATTCTCTTTTGTTCATTTGAATAGCAGGGGAAAAAACTAAGGAAGATGTGCTTATCAAGGCCATAAGCTGTTTCTCCATCTAGTTTTTGTTCTGTCCTGCACACATGAAGGGAAAGATAACTGACCTCAGACAAAACTTTGATTTCCCAGAAATCTAAGTTCCAGAAATTGCTTGGTGTGATACAGAACTGGCTTTCTTTGGAGTCAGACAGATTTCAGTTGACATTCCAACTGTGCCACTTTCTACCTGACTGACTCTTGATAGATTGAACCTGGCTGGATTTCAGTGTGCTCTTCCATAAATGGAGATAATTACACCTACTTCTGGGGTGGTTAACAGAATAAGGGATGATTCACTTAAAGCATCTGTCTGTCATGCACCAGTGTTGACTATGTGGCCACTATTACTATTCTTTGACCCCTTTTTTACTCCTATTTCTCTAGCCTTTTTCTTTTTAGTTTCATCCCCGGTTCATCTAAACCTCAGTTGTTCTCACAACTGGAACCTGTATCATTTCTTAGTCAGTTGAAACTCATTAACACTTATGTGTTAATTTTTCTTAATTTATGTGCATTTAAAACCTTTTCTCACACAAGGAACAGCAAAGAGGAATTTTCTGAGATAGGGAGGGGTCAGATAGGGTGACTACATATGACCTCAGGGTCAAAACTAAAACATGAAACTCCAATTAAAATAGGATACTTCAGTCTGTAAACCATATATATCTTATCTGTTCCATTATTTTACTCAGGGTTTCTTTATTACTGTATTTCTTATACATGCATATATATAAGAAGAGTAAATAAATATCCAGTTGAAAAAGTTATAATACATCAACTGTTCCTCAAATGAGAACTGGTAATAAAATGGTGCAGCGTTCTCCCATAAGAAATCATTTGTGAAGCGGCACACTAAAGTCATGCAAGCCTACTAAAGGATGTGCCTTTAACTGCAGATCTGAGAGCTGGAACCAAACTAGTACTTAGGTGGAATGAACTAGTCATTAGCTTAGTACAGTTGGAGATGGGATTTACCATTTTAAACTCCCTAGCATATGTTAAATCACTGGTGCCTGTTCTAGTATATATATCATTTGAGTCCCTGGCTGGTGGCACAGTGCATAAATAAGGTGCCAGCCTGTGAACCCAAAGTCGCTGGTTCGATTCCCAGCCAGGGTACACATAACCAGGTTGCAAGCCAGGTCTCCAGCCAGCTCTGTAGCTGAAGGCAGGTGAAAGGCAACCCTACATTGATGTCTCTTGCCCTCTCTGCCTCTCTCCTTTCCCTTCTCTCTAAAAATAATAAATAAAATCTTTAGAAAAATAATTGAATTTATTTCAGTGATATTCATTAATAAGATTATATAGGTTTCAAGTGTATATATAATTCTGTGCTACATCTATATATTGTGTTGTGTACCCACCATCCAAAGTCAAGTCTTCTGTCACCATATATTTGATCCACTTTACCCTTTGTGCTCAAAGGATTTAAATAACTTATAAAAGTTATACATCTAGTAAACAGTTGAACCATGAATTGAGCTCATTTCTGTTAGATTATGAAGTCCATTGTCCATCTACAGTACTACACAGAGCAATTCATACTTGATTGTAGTAACTTGTAGTATTTGTAACTAGTGGTATTGGAACCAGAATTTTAGTCACTTGTGTATTTGTAACTAGTGATATTGGAACCAGATTACAAAGCTAAGTACCTCTCTCTCTGAGTAAATGCTTAGAATGGAAAATTTTAGCTCTTTCACTTGACTGCTGTTTGTACCCAGAGGGAGATGACTTTGCATTTAGTTATCTTTTAAATTCTTTTTGTGTGTGCTTGCACAAAAAGCATGCAGAAACACTGAAAGCATGACCTGCAGGAATACTGAAGCTTATTTAGGTTGAGATGAAAACTGGAATAGTAAAACATTATTGTTTTGAAAGGAAAAAAACTTTTTTTCATTCTATTAGAAGGCAACACATACATTATCTTCATCATGAAAAACACAATTCTTCTTCATACATTTTTAAAATCCTAAAATTAAAAGATGAGTATTATTGACATATTTTGCTCTAAAATGGTATGCTGACATTATGTTTGGTGTGTATTTCCAGAATGAGTAAGATATGGGAGGAAGTGGAAATTATTTCCTTTGAAGGATATTTGCATATTGTTTGCACTGAGTAGTACCTCAAGTTCTCTTATATATCTAAATATTATAAATTACGTAGTTTTAAGAGTTACAAACATTTTCTTTTACCTCTTTGTTTTACCTTTACATGATTATAATACATTCCACATATCTTTATCTAATTTTCTTCTGTCTTCTCTCTTATTTTAGTGACCCAAGGAAGAAATAGATGTAGGCACAGATTGAAAGGCTGAAGACATTATGTATACATTTTATTTTTTAAATCATAAAGTATGGAATACTAGGTGATCCTGTGTAGCAGTTTTCATTTTGAATTTAAACACGTTTGGTTTATAGTTCTGTCTGTTACTCAAACATTGTACAGTTGTTGTCTTAACTGTTTCAGACAGCAGAGTTTCTGTTGACCTGCTGCCTAAGGAAGTATTAATGGTGACCTGCTGCTAAAGGAAGTATTAATGGACAGACATTATTTCTAATCTTTTTTTTCTTTACTTCTTAGCCTGCTGTGTTGTCTGTGTTCTCATTAGCACCTGCCAAAGAAGGGAAATGGAGAGGATGAGAACTGAGTGATGCTCAGAAATTATAGGGGTGGAAAGCTTCCTCAATTGTGAAGGAATTTTTAAAAGTTTACTTAAGAAGAAAGTTAGGATTTGGTTACAATATTTGTTAGCTTTTTTTTTTTGTATCATAATAATTAATCTTCTACAGGTACCTATTTTATAATTGAGGAGAAGAAGCTCAAGTATTGCACACACATGGCTTCTTTTATGTGACGTTACCTGTTTAAAACAGAACCCTGGTGACGAGACCTCAGAACTAAAGGAACCAATTTTATGATTATGCCCCTTACAAGAACTTACGATTTTTTTATAAAAGAAAAATGTATATTTGGATCCATCTGATTAACTAAATATTAGCTAATAGTAAAACTTTGGTGCTATTCTCTATAATAATCTTTGAAAATTAATCAACTATATTTAATACTAAGTTAAGCAATTAAACAATTTTTTCTTCTGTGTCCTGCCCACATTTACTTTCTAAAACCACAAACACAGAATTTTGGATGGCATTTTTTAAAATCATAAAAATAATCAGAATACTTTGAAATAGAAACTCAGAAGTATAAAAAATGTATGAAACAAAAACTAAAGTTCCTTCTCACTTTTTACCCTCAGCCTTATAACTTTTCCACCATATGTTTTTAGTTCTCTTGAGTGGTCACTTCTCCTCCATAAACAGTGTGCTTACACCTCTGTTTCTTAATTCATGTTTTTCCCTCTTGACTCAAGTTGCTACTTTGAAAGATTAGGAAATTAACTTCTTATACATTTCTCAATTTTGTTACCATACTTCTTCTATTATCTTAATAATTCTAGTATTACACTTTGAGCCATATTTTTTGCCTCATTCATTGTAGATAATAATGGGTGGCTGCCTGGGATAGAACTAGGCCATTTTCCTATACTTCTGTCTTTCTCTGCCCCTTACCACATGGCTTCCCTTAGCCACACTGCAAGTTCTACCGTGTCAGAATGCATAATGTTTTAAGTTCTGCTCTTGACCTGTTTTTCATGTTTTAACTCAGTCTGAAACTTGGAAACTAATGAAAAGCAATTATAGTATGTGAATATTATTCATGTCATTTATCAATTTTTTGACAGGCTCTTCTTTTAAGCCCTCTGCATAGCTATTATTATGGGTTTATTTTCATTGTCTCCCTCACCCCACCCTGTCCCTGGCTCATTAGTTCTAGTCTTGCTTAGATTCTTTCATGTCCTCTTTTTTTGTTTTTCATTTTTATTGTTAGATGGTACAGTTCCCAAAAATTTTTTACAGAAAATGCATGAGAGATTGATTTTCTGAGTCAGGCTGTACATATTACAATGCCATGTTTGTGTGTGTTTGCTATATTAATCCAGACACATTTAAGGTATGATTCTGCTAGGAAGTTTTAGGGTTGTTTTATTTACTATGAAATAACTTTTTTGATCCCAGTGAACGTATGTGCAAACTTTGGGAGACCATACTATCCTGTTATAATAGGTACAGTTTTTAATTGTGACATGACTGAACTAATACTAGCAGTTGCATTAGAGACCATGTTTTAGTTAGAAAGAAACTGGTTGCTGACTGTATTTTTGTGATTTCTACATTATTATTCAAATCTTCATGTTTTACCTTCTGAAACTGGAGTGGCCAATGTGAACGTCTAAAAGAAGTTTAAGTAACATTTGAAAACAAATTCCTTGTACTCCCTGATAAAAAAAATTGGTCCAGGTGCCTGGCTTATTAACTGTCAGAAAGCACCAGGCCCATTTAATGCACAGTAATTTGGTTCTAGGCTGTAATGTTCTTAATGGTGCCGTAATGACCCACCTGATTTAGAGAGGCTCCCAGGACACCCAGAGTGTTACTATAGAATGCTTGGGCCATTAGTGATAATAGTGCTTAGTTATGAAATAACCAAGTTCTGAGCTTTTTGAGAAGATTCAAATACTGCGTTTGAATAATTTCTCTCTTGCTTAAATTAACCACCTTCTATCATGAAGAGCTTCAGATACTCATCAAATAGATGTTTGAGCCTTTTCAGAACTGCCAGGGAGGCCCACGGACCTACATCCAGGGAAGTGGTGTCAGGAGAAGGTAACTTTGGTTTAAGGGCTATTTCAACTTGCAGAGCGACAAAGATGTCTTTTGTTTGGGCTCTTTAAGTAAATGAAAACTACTATTTCATTAAATAAATGAAAACTTAATAGCTATTGCTTTTGCAGTGTTTTGACAATTTAAGAAATGAAAACTTATAAAAAACAAAACTTGAGCCCTGGCTGGTAGCACAGTGGATAAGGTGCCGGCCTGCGAACCCAAAGGTCACAGACAGGTTCAATTCCCCAGCCAGGGCACATAACCAGGTTGCAAGCCAGGTCTCCAGTCAGGTCTGTAGCTGGAGGCAGGTGAAACGCAACCATACATTGATGTCTCTCTCCCTCTCTGCCTCTGTCCCTTCCCCTCTTTCTAAAAATAATGAAATAAAATCTTAAAAAAAAAAAAAAAAAAAAACTTGAAATCAGAAACAGATACATTCTAGGGTGAATAAAGTACATTAATAAAAAGGAAATTATTTTAGATGAGGTAGTTGGGACTTTTTTTCCCAAGGCTAGCATTGCACTTGTTCTAAAATTATCAGAATTTATATGTATTTTATATACAGTAGCCAACCTTATCTGTGAGAGATACTCCTTAAGACACTCAGTGGCTGCCTAATACCGCAGACAGCATAGAACCCTCTGTATACTGTTTTTCTCCTGTTCAAACATACTACTGTATATCAAGTTGAATTTATACATTAGACTCAGTAAGATTAACAACAATTAAGAATAGACGGATTATAACAATATACGGTAGTGAAAGTTCTGTGAACGTGGTCACATGTATCAGGGGATCCTCCCTGAAGTCTTCGTATAGACTCAGTGCTTTCTGGCCTAACACATTGCCATCTGTTGTGTCACGTTTTCTGTCCCTATTTTCCACCCACAAAGTTAATGCCTTTTCCATCCTAACCAAGTACGTACCAAACACTGGTTGTAACTTTTGCAGTCTAAGGTATAGCAGCAAAAGCAGCATGGCTTTTATTTTCCATCTTCAGCTTTACCGATAGAAGGTTCATTATTATCACAAATGTTTCAGCCACAGGTTACATTTTTTTTCCTCAATAAATTGAAAATGTTTACTTTTTCATTCAAAGAAAGCATTTTACAGCTTCCCTTGGCATATCTGAATTGCCAGCATCCCTGCCCACATGCTTTGGGGTCATTGTTAAGTAAAGTAAGGGTGACTTGAGCACAAGCACTGCGATACCAAGAAAATTGATCTGATAACTGAGGTTGCTACTAAGTGACTGACAGGAGGGGACCAAATACAGCATGGATAATGCTGGAGCAAGCTCAGATCCACTCCCGGGCCAGATAGCAGGAGATGGTATGAGATTTTATCGCACAACTCAGAATGGTGTACGGTTGAAAACTTATAAATTATTTCTGGGATTGTCCACATAACATTTTCGGACCATGATTGATCATGGGTAAATTAAATCCCAGAAAGTGAAACTGTATAAGAGGGCCTATTGATATATTGTTTTCCAAAGTAGGAGTATACACGTGGAAACA
Organism: Noctilio leporinus; assembly: GCA_004026585.1. Classification (NCBI taxonomy): domain Eukaryota; kingdom Metazoa; phylum Chordata; class Mammalia; order Chiroptera; family Noctilionidae; genus Noctilio; species Noctilio leporinus. Next base: position 57,910 of record PVIW01000480.1, on the reverse strand, counting down.
ATCTCTTTGGCCTAAATTTTAATATGCTAATTAACATTTTTTCTGTCCCTGAAATTATTATTTAAAAAAAAAGCAAATTAATAGGCGTTTGATTCTCTTACTTCCTAAAACATAATTTAATATTGTCATTTGAAGAAAAAAAAATAAGGGATAGCACTTTAATCTAAAGGAAAAATACCAGTTTATGTGTTAACCTTTGAAACCAGCAAGAGTGGAATTGAATTTGTTTTCCTGTGCATGTGCTGTGTGATGCAGAAAGGGGCAGACATGTCATCCTTGTCATTCTAAAAGCTCTAGTTTCTGGAAGAATTACTGCCTGCTAAGGACCTGGGCTGAGTGCTTCTTTTGGAATAGCTATTTATTGTGTATACAAGCTCAAGCATGACTTCATCACACTACTCAGAATGATGCATAATTTAAAACTTGTAAATTGTTTATTTCCCTTTTCCGTTTCTTTCAGATTGGGAAACTGATCAACTGGTGGGTGGGTGGGTGGCGGTTGGTCCATAACTTGTGCAAAGTCATGCGGAGAGTCAGTGGAATCCAGTTGGGATACTTGGCTCTAGTTGTGGCCTGGAACAGGGTTGCTTTGGGGAGTGCTGGCCATTTGCTCTTAAATAATGTCGGCACCAGTGGGATAATTATGGTTATAGGTCCCAGTAAAAAGAAGATTTGTTTGATCTTCGTTCCTTTGATTTCATTAATGACTGTACCTTCATAGGTGTGGGTGTGTGGGGATGCAACTGGGAGGAGGCAGTTGAGGAATAGGGATGAGTTGGGTAAAATGTACTGTAATTAAGAACAGAATTAAAGTTCTGGGAATCTTGCCTCTGTTTTAAAACTTGACATCTTTCAATGTTTTTAAGATTTCAGTCATATTTCTATGATGTGATAAAGAGTAGGGGAGACCTAAATTCTAACATCCTCTTTTGGGTTTGTTAGTTATCTGACCTTGGAAAAATGCTGCGACCTCTCAAAGCTTTAGTTTCTTCTGGCAGATTGATTCTTTAATCAGTAAATGTTCCCAAGGTTTTTTTCCCATCTCTGAATTTTGGTGGTTCTAGGAAATATTTTGAATCCATTATTTTTAGCTTGTCTTCTTCTGAAGCAGAAAAACATAAGTTATTTTCAAAGTTAATGATGAAGGGAAAAGTTTAAATGAAAGGATCACGAAATAGATTTCTTGGGGACATTGGTACATTTTTGAGTTCTTCTGAACAGCTGTTAAGCGACACATCTGGAACCTCCATGGAACTGTCTGTAAGCCAAAGCTGGGGCTTTAGCCTCTTCATTATGTGTTTCATATTAAAATTAGATTAGAAGAGGATTTGAATTTCTCTTATGCATAAGACATCTGGATGGTTTTAACTTTATTGGTCATGTCAAATTTCTCATGAAGTGGTAACGAACATCTATGTATATTTTAGGAAAAAAGTTACCTAGTATTATCTGAGAGGTTTTTCTGATACAATACAAATAGGCCTTAATGTAGAATTAACCTTATTTGGTATTTTTTTGAAGTGTGTTAATTGGCATTATTTTTCGTGATACTAATACGTATTGTGTTTTCAGTACAGGTGTTAATGAGAGTAGAATTTTGGAAACGGAGAATAGAGAAGGAAAGGAGAAATGAAATAACGGATGCTATTCATTATTAGTCTGTGTACTCATAAACACAGACATGCTGAACAGGGTGGGAAACATGAAAATCTTTTAGAGATCCTGAGTAAGCACAAACTATTAAATTTCTGAGTTGGAGCCTCTTAATTGTGATGGAGAAAATACAGTGTGTTCTGGAAAGGAACTGTTGCTTCTTGTGAAAGTTTATAAAAGTGTCATTAAAAACATATGTGCTTGTTTCCCGCTATTTGGTGTGGAGGCCCGTGCACCCTGATGAGTTCCATGAGAGCAGTGTCTGTAGTGGTGGAACCAGATCGCTGTGCATTCGCGGCCCTTCCTTTGGTAAAATCCATAGAATTGGAGACCATTTATTAATTTATTTACACTCTGTGGACCGAATTTCAAGCATAAAGCCACTTCCTAGTGTCTTTTTTCCTTTGATCTTTAGATTTACTGTACCTGAATATGTTATTATAATTTTCACATGCTTTTAATTTCTTAGTGTTTTCTTTTAGTACACAGTCATTTTTAAAGTTCATTGGTACTTTAATATGTCTCTAGATTTAAAAGATCTCATGCTTTAGATATTTCTCTCAGATTGTTCGTAGGTTTTATGTGTTAAAATGAACCTTATCAACTCGATTTTCACCTCATTTACATAATTACTAATTGCTTATATGGCTCAAAGAGAATATTGTCTTAAAGTACATCTAATTTTTTTTTAAGATTTTATTGATTATTTTTAGAAAGAGGGGAAGAGAGGGAGACAGACATCAATGTATGGTTGCTTTTCACCTGCCTCCAGCCACGGACCTGACTGGAGACCTGGTTTGCAACCTTGTTATGTGCCCTGGCTGGGGAATCAAACCTGTGACCTTTGGGTTTGCAGGCCGGTGCCTTATCCACTGTGCTACCAGCCAGGGACATTTAATTCTTAAATCTGAGTAAAATTGAAATTTTGGGAAGCACATGTGACTAGAAACTCCTGCTGGTGTGAGAAAGTGTATTTTTGATATAAAAAAAAGAATAGAAAAGAAACTTTTAATTCATAAGCCACTTTTTATCTCTTTTTTTTTTTTCCTAGTAAATCATAATTAGTGACATTCCCTTGGGTTTTAGAAATAAATGAATTGGTTAATACTGAAAAGAAACTTCATTACATACAAGATGTACAATATCCCTAGTGAAAGAAAAAGACAAGCCATAAAGGTTGCTTTTAAAAAATCAATCTTTACTATGTAAATCTGATTTTTACTGTTTTTTGTTGTTTTAACTTTCTTTTCCTATTGGTAAGTCCTCTCAGTTGTGCTTTTTATAGATAATCCAAAATTGACCATTTGTCACCACCTTCATACAACTGCATGGGTACTCTTGAGTTTTCCTGGATTTCCTGCTTCCACTTCCTCCGCAAGGTCTTTTCCCTACACAGCAGACACATGAGCTTCTCTGCCAGCACCCTCTACTGCTTTCCAATTTCAAAATAAAAGGCAAAGTCCTTGGTGTGGCTCTTGGAGTCCTTGCTGCTGGCCTGTGGCTACTTCTCTAATCTCATTGCCTAATGTGCTCTGTCTACACTGGGTTCAAACACAGGTCTTTGTTACTGGCTTTCTCAAACAGTTTAAGCACACTCATACCTCAGAACTCACCATCTTTCTCCTAAGATTAATTTTTTAGGTATTTGAATGAGTTGCTCACACACTTCATTCAAGAATTTACTAAAACACATTTTATTAGAGGCTGTCCTTCACCTCTCATACTTAAAATTTTCCCACTTCACCTGCAAAGCAATCTATATGCATAATTGTATCTTCTCATCTATAACTATTTTCTCACCCAGGCCTAATTTGATGGTTATTTTTACTATTTGCTTATATGGCTCAAAGAGAATATTATCTTAAAGTACATCTGATTCTTTTTTTTTTAAGATTTTATTTATTATTTTTAGAAAGAAGGGAAGAGAGTTATTTTTTGCTTCCTGCTCTGCTGAATTGTTTCAAAACATTCAAATTAATTTATAGAATCAAAGTCTCCATTGTGTACTGAAAACCACTACCTTATCTAATATTAAATCTCATAATATTGCTAAGACAAAGGTGACAATCCTTTCCAGTAATGCCTCCCCTCTTAGTTCATGTCCATGAGTTGTGTATGTCAGCCTTCACCTTCCCCTATACTATTCTTAACATCCCCCTTTCTATTTTATTCCTACCAATTATGCTTCTTGATCCCTGTACCTTTTCCCCATTCTCCTCCTTCCCTCTTTCTGATTATAACCCTCCAAACGGTTCCCATGCCTATAATTCTGTCCTTATACTGGTTGTTTGTTTAGTTTGTTTTGTTTTAATTTTTTAGATTCAGTTATTGATAGTTGAGTTTGTTGTCATTTTAATACTCACAGTTTTGATCTTATTCTTTGTCTTAAATAAGTCCCTTTAACATTTCATTGAATAATGGCACGGTGATGATGAACTCCATTAGCATTGCCTTATCTGGGAAGCACTTTGTCTGCCCTTCCATTCTAAATGATAGCTTTGCTGGATAGAGTTACCTTGGTTGTAGGTCCTGCTTTTCATCACTTTGAATATTTCTTGCCAGGCTCTTCTTGCCTGCAAAGTTTCTTTTGAGAAATTAGCTGATAGTCTATGGGATCTCCTTTGTAGGTAACTCTCTCCTTTTCTTTTGCTGCTTTAAAGATTCTCTCTTTAAAGTCGCTGGTTCGATTCCCAGCCAGGGCACATAACCAGGTTGCAAGCCAGGTCTCCAGCCAGGTCCGTGGCTGGAGGCAGGTGAAAGGCAACCATACATGGATGTCTCTCTCCATCTCTGCCTCTCTCCCTTCCCCTCTCTCTAAGAATAATAAATAAAATTTAAAAATAAATAAATAAAAGATTATCTCTAACCTTTGGCATTTAAATTATGTGTCTTGGTTTGGTCCTCTTTGTATGCATCTTGTTTGGGACTCTCTGTGCTTCCTGGACTTTGTATGTCTGTTTCCTTCACCAAATTAGGAAAGGTTTTTATCATTATTTTTTCAAATAAATTTTCAATTTTTTGCTCTTTTCTCCTTTTGGCACCACTGTGATTCATATGTTGGTACATTTAAAGTTGTCCCAGAAGTTCCCAATCCTTTCCTCGTTTATTTTGTTTTGTTTTGTTTTGTTTTCTTCAACTCTTATTTCTTCTTTCTGTTCCAGGTGAATGTTTATGTCTTTCTTTTGTTCCAAATTACTGATTTGAATCCCAGGTTTCTTTCCATCATTTTTGGTTCCCTATATATTTTTTTATTTATTTGACTTTGTATAACCTTCACTTCTTCCTTTATTTTATGACCATATTCAGTCATTTTTCTGAACATTCTGATCACTCTGCATCTGATAGATTCGCTATCTCTGTTTCATTTAGTTCTTTTTCTGAGGTTTTGTTTTGTTCTTTCACCTGGGCCATATTTCTTTACCCTCTCAACTTGGCAGCCTCCCTGTGTTTGTTTCTGTGTATTAGGTAGAGCTGCTTTGACTCCCTGTGTTAGTGTGGCCTAATGTAGTAGGTGTCCTGTAGGGTCCAGTGGCACAGCCTCCCCTATCACCCAAGCTGGGTACTTGAGGTGTGACCTTTGTGTGGGCTGAGTACACACTCTTTTATAATTGACCCTTGGCTGCTGTTGGCAGATTAACAGGAGGGATTTACCCAGGCCAGTCTGCAAGGACTGCAAGGACTGCACAGCTGCAAGGACTGGCTGTGACACTGACCACCAGCCTCCACTTTCTGTGGAGGATCGATCAGCTATGCAGGATCAGGGTGGTGGTGCACCAACGTCTGTAGATGTCCATTAGGTGTGTCAGTCCCCACTGGTGTTTTACCTGTGGCACCTTGCCAGAGCTATAGACCAATCTGAGATGGCTGCTGCTTGTGCCAGGTGGAGCCAAGCTATGATCTAGGCTGGGTGTTGGTAGAACTTGGGCCTGGAGCTCACTGAGCCAGCTGTGGCTTGTCTGATAGCATTTGGGAAGTGGGAAAACCAGAACCAAGCCCAGCCATTCTTATGGAAAAGCAGCGTGGGTGGGCCCATAAGTTGGGTGGGGTAAAGTATCTGGGGATCTTCAAGGCAGGTCAAGCAGAGTTATCCAGGTTGATGGAGTCTCAGATATGACACCAGCTGCTAGCTCTGTTGGGGAGTATTCAGAACAATGGACAATGGCTGCTGCTAGTCTTGATTCTAGACACTTCAGTTTCTCCTTTTATGACACTGGAGCTGCTCAACCTGCTACCCCGGTGCTGGAGCTGAGTGAGTCTGAGTAGGTGGTCCATGTTTGGGTTCTTTAAGATGAACTGCTTGGGGCTCTAGTAGCCTCCTCCACTGACTCAATCCCTGCTGGTTTTTGCAGCCAGAAGTTGTGGTAACTTACCCTCCTGGCACTGGAACCCTGGGCTGGGGGCTTGGTATGGGGCTGGGACTCCTTGCTCCTGAGATATTGCTTCTGAATTTTTATCCACTACCTGTGGGTGAGGGACCAGCTGGTTCTGTGCATATGCCCCTCCTACCCATCTGGATGGATGTGATTGCCTTAATTCCATAGTTGCCTGACTTCCATTCAACTAGATTTCTGACAGTTCTGGCTGACGGTTGTTTTATATTTTAGTTGTAATTTTGACGTGGTTGTGTGCAGAGGTGAGCCACATCTGCCTACACCACCACCTTGACCAGATCTCTCTTAGCTGTTGTTTTCCAATGTTTCGTATGAATGTGCTGATTTTTCTTAACTCTCACAAGTGTTGTGAGGAACAAATAAGGTTATTTATATAAAAGTTTTATAAGCTATAAATCAGTTTATAGATTTTACGTGGAATTTTTCATATTTTCAGAAGAGTAAATCACTGAACTGACAATTGGTATTGGATATAAGATTTTGGTTTGAGGCACTTGCTATTGAGTTTTTTTTTAATGTTTTAATTGCTTATTTTCAATTTTTGGTTTTTTTTGTTTTTTTTTTTTGTGTGAAAATCTAATTTCCCCACCCCCAGGATATAATTAATTGAGAATGGAAAAGTTCAGCTTATATTTGGAGAATTCATTTCTTATTGGCATTATTAAATTTTCAGGATTTTTATTAGTTCCTTTGCTTAATAGGTCCTTTCACAAACTCTGAAGAGAATGCCTCCTAAGCTGAGATAGATATTGAATAACATAGCTTTTCCTTTCTTATTTGATGTCAGTAAATTAAAAATCAGTTATTAAAAAAAAAGTTTATGCATGGGACAAAGAATGGTACATTGGGTAAGGTACAATGATGAAGTCATAAACCAGGTTTAAGTTATAGGGACTTATTTATTTGTTTTTTTGTTTGCTCACCTTGAATAGACTAAAATAATCCTTCCACCCCCCCCACCCCAAATAAGAAAACCATGCATTGAATGAACTGAGTATTACCAAATTTACAGAAATATTATTTTTTGCAAAAATAGAGAAAGGCTGTAGGAAAATGAGCAATAGAAAACTTCCTTTGAAAGGAACTCTTTTAAAAAGATAAAAAATCAGAAATTGAAGAGAAAACAGCATGTATTAAGTGATATATGTATTAAATGTCTATTTGCAGCATGACAGAGACTTCTCAGACCTAGGATACAACATATAATAATACTGAAAGGAATTCTCTGTCTTAAACATCTTCCATCATTTAATCAATAAATATATATTGACTATGAGTAATCAAACAGGTATTGCCTGTGCTAGATTTCAGGTGATTCTTTTTCCTCTTAGTTGTAATGTTTCTGCTGTTTACTCCAGAATTACTTTGGATAGATATGTGGCCCATTGACATATTGTAAAACTTTAAATTGGAGCGCCTCTAGCCAGCACACTCTCTCTGTTTGCCGTGGTCGCTGCCATTCCCAAGGTGTTTGTGTTGCCCGGCTCATTTCCCTTATGGGAAACCTCGGGCCTCTAGAAGGCATATGTAACTCTTGCTAAACCTTCTTGTCATAGGCAAAAGGCAAGCATAAAAAGGGAAAGGATATTTTCTGTTTGTTTAACCCACACCTGCAAAACACTTAGCTTTCCTGACATGCCTATTGAGAGAGGCATTCCCACAAGGCTGGATGAGCACGTCGGAAACCATGTGCTCTTGAAATTATCCCTGGGCATTTGTCTTCCACTGATTTGACTTCTTTCTCATTTTTCATTGCTTGCAAGTCTCTTTGTCATTTGCTGTGATATAGTATGCATAAAGGACTGTGCTAAATTAAGCATTAAGCCACAGTCTGGTGGAGAATGGACTTCTAGTTTTATCTAGTTATTTCTCATACTTTTCAAATTGATATTTATTAGGAAGAATACAGTCCGTCCTTGGGAACCTTTTATGGGGAGGGGTTCTAATATTAGTATATTAGTAACCAATTATTTTTAAATGAGTGTCTTCAAAATGAAATAGTTAAGCTGTTTACATGCTAACAGAACTTAAAAATAAATCTTGTAAATCATTACAGATTTTGACATTAAAAACTCTATGAACCATCCTCATATCACCCTGTTTAAAATTGCCCTGTCTGCATTCTTTCTTACTCTGCTATTTCCCTTCTTTGGACTTTGTGCTTCTAACATACACGTGTTACGTATTTGTTTCTTCCTCTGTTGTCTGTCCCTACCTGCTGTGAGAGCCGCAAGAGCAGGGGACTCATTCCGCTCACTGTCTCTCTCACTAAGCTGCTTAGAACACTGTCTGACACAGTGAATGAGAAACTTACTTAATATTTGGTATATATGTTCATGAAACCTTTCTCATCCAACTTCAGTATGTTTTCTTCTGGGTGCTCTGGGTGCTGCCCTCTCCTTTCTACCTTCAGTGTTCGTTTAGCTTCATACTCCTAAAACACTGAACCTGACGTAGCTCTCCCTGCCTCACGCCCTCCGTTGCCCACAAAATGACATCAGCTTGAAACAGGTCTCACTTAATCTTCTTACTTCATTGCATTGTGTTGTGTTTCCTTTCCTTGAGGAAAAGAACCTTCTTGTTCTCACCTGCTATACCTAACACAGTGTCTGAAAGTGCTCAGGAAGTGTTTGTAGAATAAAGTAGTAATGTTTATGTTGCAAACTGAAGTCCGGAAGAGAGGGGATACAAGTTGATAATTATGCTGCTAGTTAGCAGGTCAGACTAGACCCCATGTTTCCGGACTCAGTTCAGCGCTGTACCACGAAGAGGAATGAATTTTGATTTTTAACAAATAGTCTTTTTATATCTTCACTTGCAGACATTGACGATGTTGAGAAGTACAAACCAGGTTATTTGGAGGCTACACTTAATTGGTTTAGATTCTATAAGGTCCCAGAGGGAAAACCAGAAAACCAGTTTGCTTTTAATGGAGAATTCAAAAACAAGGTAAAGATAATAATCTTTATTTTAAAATGTAGCATGTGATACTTGTGCAATACTTTTTCACTCTTAGGGTTTCTTATATGAATGTATATAGCATGAAAGTAAACATTTTTCTAACATTTATTCTTAAAATTATATCATTTTTATTAAAATTTTTTCAGGCTCATGGATATCTATATCCATCTCTTTGTCAATATCTCAGTTCAGAAAATGAAGGATTTTCATGATCAGTCTAATTCATCAAATTCTCTATGAAGAAAACCCTTCTATTTACTATTTTGGCGAGGAGACAGTTATGTACTCAGTATAAATCGACGGGAGCTTATCTCCATGTGCTCCTTCTATCATGACTGAATTAAGCTGCTAATTTAAGGAAGCACTTGAATTGTCTTGTTGTCATAGGATTTTTCTATTTGAATATCATGAAGTGTCCTTAATATGACATAAATGGGGAAAATAAGCTGAAGAGTTAAAGTGTGAAATATGGGATAGTTTTTAAAAGTTATTGCCACTATATGAATTATACATTATAAACCAACATTTAAGTGGGTGTTAATAAGTAAATTTTGTAAGTAAGCCTTATTAATGAAAACTAAAGTTTACAATAAGTATTTTGCTATACAAGAATTTATTGCTGGGCCCTGTTATCTTTAAAAGGCATATTAAAAGAATCTTTATGATTTTGAGGACTTTGTAAAGGATTATTAAGTGTAAATATGAAACTGTGTTCAATAAAATTCATTTACAAAAACAGGTGGCAGGCTGGACCTAGCCCACATGCCCTTCCCTGTGCCGACCCCTGATTCCTAGTACCCCTGGTGCAGTCCATTTTAATAATGAAGAAATTAAGATATAGTCAGGTCAAGTAACTTGCCTGAAGTCAAACTGCTGGTAAATAAAAGATGCCAGAATTTATACTCAGATTTACCTGACAATGCAATTTGTGTCCTTATAGTGAGTATACAGTTATTATATACATTGTTAGTGTAATTTATTATATACCTTGTTAGTACAGTGATACAATTGCTATCTTTATCTTTTCTCTTTCTTTTTTTTTCATCTGGAACTAGGCTTTTGCTCTTGAAGTTATAAAATCTGCTCATGAATGTTGGAAAGCATTGCTTATGAGGAAGTGTGATGGAGGAGCTATAAACTGGTAAGAATTTGTCTTTTCTATGTAATGTTATTTTATTATTAATTGTCACTTACCAGCCATTTACTACTCAGGCTGATTTTTTAAAAGAGAATTGCAATTTTTTTTCACTTAAAAATACATATAGAGCATCTGTTTGGAAGATGTTAAGTGCTGGACACCATGAAATTAGTAATTGACAAAGTGTCATTTCTCAAGGGATTCATATTTTAGCAGGAGCATTTAAAATATTATATTAATAATATATTGTGGAATATGCAAGATGAAATAAAAAACATAAATAGTGTTTTAAGATGCAAACATATGTTTACATTATTTATCTTATAATTACTTCATCATTTGTTGTGAAGAATAGTAAAAGCCTTCTTACACATTAAGATTTGGATCACTAGCTGATTGACCATTATTCCCTCGTGGTTTCAGTTACCTGCTGTCAACTGCAGTCTGAAATATTAATGGAAAACTCAAAAAAAAAACTGTCAGTTTTAAAGTGACACTGTTCTTAGTAGTGTGACGAAATCTCACGTTGTTTTGCTCCATCCAAGCCATGGCATGAATCATCGCTTTGTCCTGTGTATTTGCACTGTGTCCACTCCTCACCCATCAGGCACTCTCAGTAGTTGCGCAGTTATCAGGTTAGTTATCAGAAAGAGAGAGACCCTACTCACATAACTTTATTATTATTTCAGAGTATATATTAGAATATAATGTTATAATTGTTCTTATTATTGTTAGTTTATCTATTTTTTAAAAATGAGTCCTTACCTGAGGATACATTGATTGTCTTTAGAGAAGGAGAGAGGGAGAGAGGGAGGGAGAGAGAATTGACAGACATTGGTTGATTTATTGCCTCTGCAACCTAGGTATGTGTTCTGACTGGGAATCAAACCTGCAGCCTTTTGGTGAACGGGTTGACGCTCCAACCAACTGAGTCACATCGGCCATGGCATTAATTTCTCACTATGCTTAATTTATAAATTAAACTTCATCATAGGTATATGTAGGAAAAAAAGTAGTGTGTACAGAGTTGCATACTATCTATGTTAAATACTCAACATCTAATTATAGACATGTAGTTAAGATGATAAATAGGTCTTATCATACATATGTACACACATGTATATACATACATATACATATAAATAGATTTTATGTATATATATATCCCAACATATTTCACAAATCATTGCAAAAATAAATTTGATAATAATGTATATCTCATAGATCCACTTGAGAACAGGTGTGTGTGTGTGTTTCATTTATTATCTCCTTTAGTAATCTCCTAATCAGCTTTCCCTTCTATTTAAAAAAGTGTGCTTTAACCCCCTTCTTACCACCACTCTCTGTATCTCTGTTAATCTGCTGATTTCTTTGATGAAATTTATGTTTGGAAGAAGGATGCCTTTACTTTCACCTAGGAAGTGGGGGGCATGCTCGTGTAGGGAGTATGCTGTTCCCATTGGGCGGGGAGGCTTTTTACTTTATGGAGCCTTTGTTGATTATGGCAGGAGCTGCTGTCTTACGCCTCACTGAACTTTCTAACTTGTGAGGAAACTGAGTTTTCCTATTCGTATGGTTTTCTTTCACCACCCTTAGCTTGATTTTCCATACCTGTCTGGGAAAGATTCCACAATGTCTTTCAGTAGCCAATTACAGTGTTTATCACCTCACTTAGAGGACAGTTTTTCCTTATAGTTGTCATTCTACAAGTAAAATTATTTTTTTCTTTTCTTCAATGCAGGTCAAGTGTAGTTTCAACTTAGCCTTTTATATGCGCCAGGTTATTACTTAGATTTGTATAATATTATTTCATTCTTTTTTTAGATTCTGGAGAGTTCAGCACTAGGGAGCACTTGGATATTTATAACCTTGCCTGAAAGGAAATAGAAAAATCTCAGTTTTCCTAATTTATATTCATTCAGGTCTTTTTCACTTGCTAGAATCATACTGTCAGTGTGGAGTTTTTGGAGTTGGCTTTGTTTGTGGGTAATTGCTCCTTTTTTATCCCATGTAATAATAACACCCTCCGTTCATTCGCAGCGCAAATGTGCAGGTGTGCGATAGTCCTTTCCGTTGCACTCAGGAGGAAGCAAGAGCTTTCGTTGAATCGGTAAGGGGAAAATGTCCTTTACTTTTATAAATGGCATGAGGAAATTAGCAGAATTTCTGAAAAATCTAGCAGTGATTTTTGTATCCACTCTTCTGGGAAGCATAAAGTTTTAAAAATAACATTAAAATTATTCTTTTTAATCCAGGGAATTTCAATGAAAATCCTTTAGGCTGAAAAATTAAATGTTATTTTCTAAAGCACATTAACCATTTAATTAATTGCACATGATGCTGTTTTCCTTAACATGGCGGATTTATTGTTTATGCATTTGTCCTCCTCTGAGCTGTTCTGCCCTCCCGAGCTCCCACCACTCAGCGGCTGCTGGTACAGTGCAGTTTGGCTCAAGTGCAAAGCTCCCTTTTCTTCCATTTAGTTTGGCTACCTCCAGGCAGTCATGTCCTCTCTAAGAAGATACCCTTGGATTTTTACACGTCCTACTGGTTTTGCTGCCTGGAAACAAATGACCTCATTAGTAAATTAGTACTTTACTTGATACCACCAAATAAGAAATTCACATTCCGATAATCAAATAATACTGCTATATAAAAGTGTTTTTTGGACTGAGCTTAGGGTAGAAATACCCTTTGAAAATTAAGTTTAAAAAAATAAACTAATTATGAGGTAGGAAACTAGAGAATTCAGATGTTTAAGAATAAAAAAACATGTTTCCTCACTATGGCTGCTTTGAATTTTTTCCCACTAATTCATCAGCTATTTAATTGGTGCCTGCTCTGTGTGGGAGATTCTAGGTGCTGGGGATGTTTACTAACAAAAAGATATAAAGTCTTCTGCCCTTGTATAGCTAGTTGAGGAGATGGGTAATAATTAACAACTTACATGCAGATGTAAAATGCAGAGTGCTTCACAAGGTGGTAAATGCTGTGATGAAAACTGAGTAGGGAAGAGTGCAGGGAGTGGGAAGGGAGTTGTAGTTGTTTTCTTTTTTTTAAAAAGGAAACAATGGAAGTAAGGGATAACTGCCATGGGGAGAGGACTGCCGTGAGTCAAGATTCTTAGAAGGTGAGCGAATGAGCCAAGTGTGTATTGGAAGGAAGAACATTCCAGGCCATAGTCCCAAAGGCCATGAGGCAAGAGGATGCCTGAGATGCTCTAGAAACACTCAAGGAACCACAGTGACTGGGAGGTTAGAGAGAGTCCAGAGATGTTTGACTCCGAGGATTGGAAATGGAGGCACGGTGCAATATTATGAAGGGCCCTGTAATATAGCCTGTAAAGAAAGATTCTTTTAAGGATTTTGTTTCCTCATTCTGAATGAGATCAGGACCCATGGGAGGGTCTTGGGCAAAATGAATGGTACCATCTGACTTAGATTTTAACAGGACACCCAGGCTACGCTGTGAGAAGGGACTCGAGAGGTAAGGGAAGATGCAGAGAAGCCATGTTAGTAATGTAGGCCATTGTGTCATTCTGTTGTCGCCAAGTTTTCAGTTTTGTATCTATGCAGATTACATTCTGAACTTAGTCCTCATCAATATGTACTAGTAGCTCTTTGAGGAAATAAAGAAAAACAAAAAAATTTTTATCTTTGCCCAAGTAGTTTTACCAATTCAGATTAAGACTATTTAATTTATTTTAGTTTTAGATCTACAAATAATAGATAAAATGGATACCTGTCTTAAAACTAGCTTTAAGATGAAAGTTTCTATCTTATGCTCTGTTTTTAACAATGTTTTCTGTCATATTACTAGGGAAAGGATCCTTTTTGGAAAAAAATTGGAGCACATGGATATGATCTAAATAGGTTTTGGGAACAAGATTAGAATACAGAAATAGTACCATCCAGCTTTAAATATGTGGTGTGGTAACTTTGTTGTGCTTTCCATAATAATGAGGAAAGTGCTGTAATGATTGTTCACTGAGATTACTACAGGAGAAAAATAAAATGCAGAGAAAGCATTATTCTCCTTCACCAGTTCTGATGGAACTGATCATCAATAGGATTTCCCATTAAAAAGTTGTAAACTGGCCCCAGCTGATGTGGCTCAGTGGATTGGTGCTGGTTTGTGAATCCAAAGGTTGCTGGTTCGATTCCCAGCCAGGGCACATAACCAGGTTGCAAGCCAGGTCTCCAGCCAGGTCCTTAGCTGGAGGCAGGTGAAAGGCAAACACATACATTGATACTTCTCTACCTTTCTCCCTCCCTCCCTGCCCTTGTCTCTGAAAATAATGAATGAAAAAATCTTAAAAAAAAAAAAAAAAGTTGTAAGTCAAACAATTGCACTATTAGCAGCCCCCTGATTCAGGAGGCCGAATTAGCTACCGTCATTTCCTGAGGATTTATCAGCTTGTAATAATGAAATTCTTTATAATCAAAGCATTTTAACTTGGCATTTTCTCTTTAAACCACATTGAAATGTTTGAGTTAGGATTATTTAAGTGCATGTTACCAGATCTTTCCGTTTTGCTGTATATACTGAACAGTGCACTGGTGTCACAGTTACGTTGGTTCATTTGTTTTTTGATCACTCAGAATAAACCTGAGATTGTAGCCATCCATAAACTTGATCATATTCAGACCACATCAGCCCTGGGCTTGTATAGAAACATTATAACCCCAGGGTTTATTCATAGTTTCTGAATGAGTAAACTCATTCTAACAAGTTAATCAACAAGTTATATTATCTTGAGACTGATATATACATGTTAAGTGAGTCTGACGTATGGTTAAAATAAGGCCTGATAGTAATGAAAGCTTTCGCTTTCTAGATGTGTATTGATAGAATACTCTTGAGGAGTTGATTAGGTGAAAGGTCTTCAGGTAAAGTAACTGCTTTGGTAAACAGATACTTTAAAGATACATAAAGAAAAGAAATGGACTAAACTTTTGAGTGATCAGCAGAACTGTTGCAGGAGGCATATGTTACCGAGCATATCTTGATCAAAACAAAATTAAATGTAGACCAAAAAATAATTTGAGTAGTCATCCAACAATATGTACTGATTAATTAGGAAAAATGTTGTCAGTCTAACAAAGAAAAGATAAATACCAACAGTCTAATGATTATTATATGGAAGCATTTTAGAAACAAAATAGAAAATACAGAAATAATTTGTGCTTAGGGTAGAGAACATAAGTATAGTAGGTTTGAAGAAGTTAAGGAGAATTGAAATGATCAGAAGGGTTTTTGGATTTTGTTTATGACTAGAGATGCACTAATTTATATACAATTATGAAAGGCACGTCTATGCCAAAAACAAAGTTTGCTGCGTAGCTCTCAGCACACTAGGGATCCCTGAGAGGCTGAGGACCACACTGTCTGGTCAGTCTGCATGTCTGGGCGGCAGCGTGGGCCACTGTCAGCAGGAGCAACTCTCTAGTAGTTCAACCACTGGACCACCCAGGAATGTTTTGTGGATATTGTGTCACTTTCTTAACCTTTACCTAAGTTTATAACCAAAAAATATGGGACTCTTTCTCAGTGTTTTTGGACTGTGTGACTAATAAGTGGAGCTTTATTTCAGGGAGCAAGGTTCAATTGATTTGACTAGTAGGGTTTTGGATGCCACTTTAGGATTCTTTACTGTATGTAAATGTTATTTTGAGGTGTGTTGATAAGATCAAAACAAAATATATAAGCTAATCTGATAAATAGATATAATGAGAGAATAAATACATAGTTTTATTCTGGTACACATGAATACATCCAAAAATTGAGTACATATTATACATGTTAGGCCACAAAGAGAGTCGCAAAAAAATGCCAGAGTTGTTGTCTTTTAAACCACATTAATAATATAATAAAGTTATTAACCAGTTATGAAAATATTCAAAGAAAATTAAAGTCCAAATCTGTGTGTTTGGGAACTAAAAACACTTCTAAATAAGACATGCATTGAAAAATGAATTATTACAACTTATAAAGTATTTAAATTGAATGACAACTAAATCACTGTGTATCAAAACTTGTGCAAGGCAGAAACATCAATATATGGTTCCCTTTCACCTGCCACCAGCTGAGGACCTGGCTGGAGACATGGCTTGCAACCTGTTTCTGTGGCCTGACTGGCAATCCTAAATTCACAGGCTGGGGCTCAATCCACTGAGCCTCACCAGTAGGTTTCTTTTATAGGACAGATAATAGACAAACCTATTAATGGAAGGATGATGAAATAGAAGAGGCACAGATAAAAATATCAAGAACTCAAAACATAACTATGGACATAATCAGAGGGAAATAATAAAGGATTTTTTTGGCAATACCTTTCTAAATAGATAAATTAACAGTTTTATTTAAAATATAAATTACCAGGTTGCAAGCCAGGTCTCCAGCCAGGTCTGTAGCTGGAGGCAGGTGAAAGGCAACCATACATTGATGCTTCTCTCCCTTCCTTCCTTCCTTCCTCGTTGTCCTTCTCTCTGAAAATAATGAATAAAATCTGTTTAAAAAAACGGATCAATGTAATGAAATTCATAAATAGACCTACATATATATGAACATCTAATGTTTGAAATGATCTGTTTAACAAATAGTACTTGAACAATTGGTTATTTCACGTGGGGAAAAACACTATTTCACACCTTGCACTATCTGCAGTAATGATCTAAACTATATCTTGGACCAAAGTTTAAAACTATAAGCCTCTTTTGACCTTGGGTTAGTTAGGCAGGATTTCTTAGGTATGATATTAAAAGCACAATCTATTTTAAAAAAATGATAAATTGAACATCATTAAAATTAAAATTTCTGTTCTATAAAATGTATTTTAAAGAAACTAAAAGGAAGCTACAAAATGCAAGAGAAATTTGAAAGTCATACACTTGATAAAGTAAGTTATATTCAGAACATATATTAAAAATTCTCACAATTGAATAATAAGAAAAATAAATCACCCTTGTCCCCACCATGCAAAATATGTGAACAGTCACTTTGCGAGAGATGTGCTAGAAACATATGAAATGAAGCTCAACTTGGCTAGCCTTGAAAACCACAACAGCGTAGATATACACATTTTTAAAAATATCCAACGATGAAAAGATTGGCCATACCAATTGTCAGCAAGAACATGGAGGAACTGGTACTCCAGTACCCTGCTGGTTGGAGTGCAAAATGGTAAAACTACTTGGGAAAACAATTAAGTCATTTCTTGAAAAGTTAAAGGGATACCTATAATATGATCCAGCTAATCCACTCTTAAATATTTACCCAAAAGAAACAGAGGTGTGTGTCCATACAGTGGCTTGT
The DNA here is from genome assembly GCA_004026585.1 of Noctilio leporinus. Lineage (NCBI taxonomy): Eukaryota > Metazoa > Chordata > Mammalia > Chiroptera > Noctilionidae > Noctilio > Noctilio leporinus. Next base: position 40,453 of record PVIW01000480.1, on the reverse strand, counting down.
ACACAAATGTTTATAGCAGCTTTATTTGTAATAGACAAAAAATGGGACCAACCCAAGTGTCCATCAACAGATGAATGGATAAACAAATAGTGGTATATTCATACAAGGGAATACTACTCAGCAAAAAAAAGGAAAGAAGGAATTTGGTGTATGCTACACATAGCTGATTGTTTTAAAAATTTGAGTGGAAAAAGACATGCATATCATTTCATGTGCTACTTAAAAAGTTTATATTATGCAAATGCTTATGTATACTGACTCAAACAGATCATTGGTTGGAGGGTTTTGGGGAGAGCTGGGAAGGAGGGATTTACAACCATTTTTACAGGACTTAGGAAACTTTTGAATTTGTTTATTATCTTGATATATCTTGGTAATGGTTTCGTGGGTGTATATACAAGGTGAGCATGATAAATTGGCAAACTTTTAGTAAAATACCACAGAAGTGTTATATTTTGGAATAAATTTATTCTTATATGCAAATACATAAACATAGTCATTATTTTTTTAATTGCTCAAAAAAGTCTCCATTTGCTGCAATAATAGACTCAATTCAACTTTGGAAACTTGAGCATGCTTTCATTAACTTTTCTTTATCCATGTACATCATAATGTTTTTAATCTTAGCTTTAACAGCCTCTTTATTGGAATGAGGTTGTTTATTAACTTCTCTCTCACAAATGCTGCATACATACTAGTCTAAAGGATTTGCATCTGGTGAGCTAGATGGCCAGATTTCCTTTGACCAGAATTCAGGAACATTGACACTGAGAAATTCTTGCACCTTTTTGGCATTATGTGCTGGTGCACCATCTTGTTGGAAGATAAAATGACGTCCATTTGCAACTTGCTTCATCCACGGTATAATTACTTATCTCAAAATATCAAAGTAAACATTAGCAGTCATCTTTAAGCCTTGTGGGAAAAAATGTGGGGTCATGACATCGCCTTCATTGCTGACAACACCTAACACCATCACTGTAGCAGGAAATTTCATTTTCATGACAATTGGGACTTCAGGATCAGCATCAACACCTTCTTCACATTGTAAACTGTATATAAAGGGATATTATTGAGGTCTACAATTTCCTCAGCAGTTGGCCCTGCAAGCAGTGCAGAAACTATGGTTGCTCTAACATCATATTCCTTCGTCATGATGGTTGCTCTCAGAATTTAACACTTTATATCTGAAATAATGATATTAAATCATAACCTTAAAAACAGTTTTTCAAAATTAATAAGAACCACATGAAATAAGAAGATGCAACGTTACTGCCAATGTATTGCACGTACCCTGTATATCAAAACTTATGTGCAGTTTGTTCATGTCACTGTCAGTCCTTTATTGGAAAAAAAAAGAAAATTTTTGGAGTCAGACTTCAGGCCCAAATCTCAGCTCTTCTGTTCTTAATTTGAAACAAATTATTTAACTCATTTATAATTTGGTTTTCTTATCTATAAAATGGAGCTAAAATAATAATATCTTTCTTACTAGGGCTATTGTGGAGAATTGAATGAAATATTCTGGGTAAAATGTGGCCTAGCTAGAAGGTACTCAGTAAATGCCCGGCTTATTGTCATTATTGCTGTTAGTGTTGTTGAGCTCAATGAACCACAAGGAGCAGCCCCACCAGTTTTTGCCTCTTTTTGAGAACTTCATCATGAGGTTGTCACTCATTCATGAGATGGCCCATTCCATTGTCAGATAGTGAAAAAGTCAACCTAATTTAAATTATTCTGTGCAAATGAGCCCTATTTTCAGAAACTAAACAGGAAGATGGGGAGGGGGAAAGAGAATATATTAGTTTCCACACACACAACATAACTTATTTTAATTCTTAGCCAGTTTTCCCATCTGGGATTATTTTCCTCAAAATTCTCTCACAGACTCCTGTTTAAGCATTTTCCTTCTATGCTGCCCTCTGAGGAATTAGAAAAATTTCTAAACATCATGTAAAGTTGGGGAAAGTTTGAATTAGGAAAATTTGTAAGGTTCTTTAGTATTTAGTGACTGTGGTCATTTATATGTATTATATGTAATATATACATATATAATATATACATACATACATATATATATATATTTTCATATATATATATATGTATGTATGTATGGGTTTTTTTTGTGTGTGTATGAGGTTCCACACATAAACTCAGTGTATGGAGGACTGAGAAAGAGAACCACATTCGTTCTTAAAGGAATTCCCAGACCTGCCTCTGACTCTGCACAGCCTGGTAGCCTCTGGGATTAAAAAATCTTAGAATCTGGGGCCAGGCCAAGGGGAATAAGTTACTACACTCTTATTCAGTTGTAGGGACCTGGTCCCATGATACCGTGAACCTTTAGCTTATATTAATCATAGATAATGTTCCCAAAGGTTAAAGACATGTACAACTGGAAAGATAGAATGCCTCCCAGAGAGCTCTCAGCACCTGTCTGGCTTCGTTCTTGCCTTCTCATGGCCAGATCTCTACTAAAAGTGTCCCAGCCACACCTGGCATTAGAGCCAGGAGATGACAGTGATAATGGTGGACCAGTGAGGAGCGAGCAAGGAGTAAATTTCAACTTAAATGAAATTACTTCTTAATTTCAACTTAAATGAGTTATTTATTATTCTGACTACATTTGGAAGATCTAATTTTTTCAGTAATAAGATTTGTAGTGTAATCTGAATTTTGGATGGTCATTTTATATTTGATGTCAGGACTTCTGAGCTGAAGTTTGAAGAATATTGCATTCAGGAGGCCAGGGCATAGAATGAACCTTAGTGACAGTTAATATCAGTATACCATGAGGCCATCTATTTTATCCCTAAACTGGACCAGCAGTCTCATAAGAACACTTCGGTGTTTACATTGAGACTCAAAGATTAACCCCTATAAAGTACTTCAGGTGAATCCACCAACACAAGCCTCTCAAATGAGTCTGGGGTATTGTTAGCCTTTAAGAACAATAACACTTAAAAAAATTCACCACCAAAGCCCTGGCTGGGATGGTGGATCCACTTGGCTCTGTGGATGGAGAGCCAAGTGACTCCCAGTCAGGGCACATGCCTAGGTGGCAGACCAGCTCCCCATTTGGCAGAGAGCGAGAGGCCCACAGCAAAGAAGAATTAATAAAGAAGCTGGCTTTGATGTGCACACGTAGGGATTCTGTGCTCTAGGAGGAAAATACCAGCTGATGATGTTAAAAAAGATAGTTTCAAATTCAAAAAGTGATGACCAGAAGAACAGTGCTACAGTTCATTATAGTTGTTGGATCGGGATTTTAACAGCATGCTTCTCAAATGGTTTTCCTGTGAGCGTATACTTGATCTCTCCTAAAAACTATTGGTGATGTGACAGTAACAGGTTTCTTGCATATCCCAGAAAGTGATGACAATTCTTGGCCTCTGGTTATTGAAATCAAGCCAACTCAGAACTAGCTCTGAAGTCAGTCTGGCTGAGACACGCTTTTATCACCAGAGTTATTTGGACCCCTTGGAATGCCTGGCAGTAGAATTCCTCTGTGGGCACTTACTCCAACCAGAGCTACATCTCCATCAAAGAGGGCTGCTTCCCTTTAGGGTAGAACTGTTCTGTGGATGTAATTTTCTAATGATATCATGCTACAATATTTATGCCATACAGATGTGTTTTATTTGTGACATCTTTATGACAGTTTACTATAAAAAATTTTAATGCCTTTTTTTGATAAATCAAGACCTGATTCTAGTGAACTTAAATCTCCTTTCTCGTTTCCCTTTTTGCTTCTGAAAAGCATTATCACTCAAGGATGGTCAAAAGAAATGAAAATAAAATCAACCATTGGGTTAACTACTAGCCAATCATACACATTCTTAAAGAAGTAGATTAAACTTACATGACCTTACAATACTTTCACATTTTGCTAATGGAGAACTAATAAAATGCTTATAAGAAGCAGGTGGAATTGTTTGTACAGAGCAATTGTATCAATTTAAAATACAGGTTGTGCTTGAATAGGGACCAAGGCCAGAATAAATTTTGGTTGATAAAAGAAAGGAGGATACTTTGGTGATGAGAACAGTAGATTTGTTTGAAAGATACTAATATTTGTGAGAAGTATTTTGTAGTGGGAAAAGGGGAGAAGATAGCAATTTTAGAATAGGGGTATAAAATACTACTACTTTGTGGAGAATTTATCTTTGATAAGTAGAGGTTGCCCACATTTTTCCCTACTGAGAAATGGAAGTAACTGAAAGTCTTTGTTGTTTCTTTTTCTTTTTTCTTTTTTAATATTTTATTTATTATTTTTAGAGAGTGGGGAAGGGAGAGAGGCAGAGAAAGACAGAGACAGAAATCAATGTATGGTTGCCTTTTTCACCTGCCTCCAGCTATGGACCTGGCTGGAGACCTGGCTTGCAACTTGGTTATGTGCCCTGGCTGGGGAATCGAACCTGCAACTTTCAGGTTCGCAGGCCGGCACCTTATCCACTGAGCCACCAGCCAGGGCGTTTGTTTGTTTCTTACCAGGAAAATATAATGATGGTGATTTGTTGACTGAGATTGAGAGTTGGGTTTAGGGCACTTTAAGTGCTGTTCTGTTCATTTCTTTGTTCTTCTAGTTTTTCTAAGCAAGTGTTATGTTTATTATTATGTTTAAAAGTCAGGAAGTCATTATAGTTAAATAGCTGATGTGTATCTTGAACCCATGTTGTCGTTTGTAAGTATAACTGCTGACCTCCCTTTTAGTATATGTTAATATGGAAAAATGTATAAAACATAAGTTACCTTGAAACTCTAATAGTTTATTATCTGAGTGTTAAATTTACTTATGATGTTTGTTTTTCTTTTATGTAAGGCTTTGTATTCAACTAACCAAGAAATACATTTTCAGGATGAAAAAATTAAAAGTCTGGTAGTTATTATTTTTTAAATTATTGATTTTAGAGAGAGAAGAGGTAGGGAGAGAGATAGACAGATGTCAGTTTGTTGTTCTACTTATTTATGCACCCATTGGTTGGTTGTTGTATATGCCCCGACTGGGGATTTTGCTAACAACCTTGGCAGATTGGTATGATGCTCTAACCAACTGAACTACTTGGCCAGGGCCTGGTGCTGAATCCCAGAGTGGGTGGGTCTGCATATGTTTTAAGTGGAGTCTCCGAAAATCCAGCAGTTTCTTTGGCCACCCTAAACCCCACTGGTTTTTACAGCTAGAAGTTACGGGGATTTATCTTTCTGGCACTGGAACCCTGGGCTGTGCCATCTATCCTGGGGCCAGGATTGCTAGCTTCCAAGGTGTCCCTCCCGATTTTTACCCACCAAACGCAAATGTGGGACCATCGCCTCTCTGCACCTCCCTGTGCCTCTCCACCCACCTCATAGTCTCTGCCCCTCCTATCTGTCTAGGTGAATGTGGCTTCTTTAAATCTTCGGTTCAACTTCCATGTAGGTCAATTTTCTGATGTTTCTGGGTGTGATTTGTTTTGAGGTTTAGTTGTAATTCTTTCTGTGGTTGTGCTAGGAGGCAAAGTGAGTTTATCTACACCTGTCTTGACTGGAAGTCTTGATTAGCATTTTTTAAAGAGCTGAAGGAAAAATAACTTCAAATCATTAATGATTTGGGAGGAGTACTAGTTAGGCTTCTCCAGACAGACAGTGGTTGTGTGTGTGTGTGTGTACGTGTGTGTGCGCACGCGTGTGGAGGGAGAGAGAGAGAAGGAGCGGGGAGATAGTGTAGGCATGGCAAGTGCAAAATCTGCACATTGGGCTAGCTGGCTGGAAACCCAGAAGAGCTGATGGGGCAGATGAAATCCAAAGGCATTTTGCTGGAGAATTCTCTCTTGCTTGGGGAGGCTTGTCTTTTTATTCTGTTCAGGCCTTTAACAGATTGGATGAAGCCCACCTATCCAGTGAAGGGCAATGTGCTTCACCCAGATTTCACCAGTTTAATTGCTCATCTTAGCCAAAAATACACTCCTAAGCGACACATTAACTATTATAGGGAATATTTTAATATTTCTGAAATTAAATTTTTTTTCCTGCTGAATTGTTCTTATTTAGTAGTTAGACCTAGAGGGTCCTACTGCGAGTCCACTTTTCAGAGGATCCTGCTGTGGCCCTCATCCACTCCTGTCCCTCTCCATAGGGCGGCCCACTTTCGGGGCCTGCATGGACATCTGCCCAAATTCACACTCACTGACGGTGTGGAACTGTGGGCTAGCTGTTACTTCCGCAGGGGCTTGTGGCTGCTGGTAGTTGGAGGTTGCATAGACATGTGGGCAGGAATTCCACCTTTGTGCAGGTGGGGCCTTCCAATGCAGAGTGGAGTCTGGGGTAGGAGGGGACATGCGACAGTGAGGGCTGTGCGCCTCTTCTCACTCTGTCATCCTCAGGTCATCTCTAAGGCGTCCAGAATGCTAAACAAAAGCTTTAATTACAAAGGTATGTTTATGAGATAGTAGGATAAAGCATACTTTATATTCTTGTTATCACTTTGTTAGCTTGATTTATAACTTTTAAATATTCAGATGTATGATAGATAGCCTTTCATTTCTACCTTTGCCCCAGACCTCAAATGTTAAAGGAAGGCCTTCCCTATTGAGAGTGAGCAAATTCACAGACTTAGAAGTTGATTATTAAATTTGAAATCTGAACAGTGCATTAGAAAGTCCAGTAGTGGTCACCCCTTGCAGAGATGAGGCTGGGATTGGGCCAGAGCTATCATGTTCTGTTACTCGAGTTCAGTAGAATTACATAGATGTTTATTCTAAGTACTGTTCGGCTTTGTGCATTTCTATCTATGGAAAATACATCTTCCAATAAAATGCTTTTTTAAATCTTTTAAAAATGGATTCTTAGCTAGAAAAAAAATTTATGTCAGGAAAACCTTTCATTCAAACATATCCACCACAGATTATATTACATTTGTTCTGAGAATCTAGACTAGTCATCAAAATACAAATCCTCTTAAAAAGTTTAGAAAGCAGCTAAATAAATTATATAATTTGTGGGTACATGCACATGTGTGCACATACTTATGAATGTGAGTGTCTGATTCTTGTTCTCAGTACCTCAGCCAAAGAAGCAACTGAAAGAAAACCTCTCTCCTCATTCTCAGTGGCTCCCATGGGTTAATGAGAAGATATTTTCAAACATGCTTTTTTTTTTTTTTTTTTAAACTGCGGTTTGTTTATCTGAGGAATGAGCAATGATAATAAAGGCAAAAGGAATATTTACGTTTTTCAGGTTAGAGAATCATTATATGTGAACTTGTTTCTATAACTTTATGAAAAAACTTTTGGATACAGTTTCTATACATCAAAAGATTCATTATGCCCTGGCTGGTAGCACAGTGGATAAGGCGCCAGCCTTCGAACCCAAAGGTCACAGGTTCGATTCCCCAGCCAGGGCACATAACCAGGTTGCAAGCCAGGTCTCCAGCCAGGTCCCCAGCTGGAGGCACGTGAAAGGCAACCATACATGGATGTCTCTCTCCCTCTCTGCCTCTCTCCCTTCCCCTCTTTATAAAAATAATAAAATAAAATCTTTAAAAAAAAAAAAAGATTCATTATAACTGATATGTTCTTATTTTTCAGGTATCATCTTCAATAAATAAAGCAAGTAATGAAGAAGGTATGCCATATTTTGGTTTGAGGAACTAGATGCATAAATTTATTCATTTACAGTTAGAGGAAGCCAAAAAAAAAAAAAAAAAAAAAAAAAAAAAAAAAAAAAAAAAAAAAAAAAAAAAAAAAAAAAAAAAAAAAAAAAAAAAAAAAGGAAAAAAAAAAGCAAGAAATAGAGATAAATTTAAAAGCTATATACACGAAAGCCCTGGCCAGGTAACTCAGTTGGAACATCATCCTGGTACAAAAGTTGTAGGTTTGATTCCTGGTCGGGGCACATTCAGGAATGTGTAAATAAGTGCAATAAATAAGTGCAACAACCAATCAGTGTCTGTCTCTCTCATCAATAAACATTTTTTTTTTAAAAGTTACATAAAATAAGTGAAATACTTTAAAAAAATAGTCATTAAAGTTTGTGAAATACCTAATTTGCTAATTTCAGAAAATGAGAAAGAGTACGTACATTTATTGCTTTTTAGGCTAGAGAATGGTTTGATTATACGATGACTTTCTAGTGAAATAGGAAGATCCTAGCTAGTTCTGGTAATTTAAAAAGACTTAAAATATGTGATTTGGGAGATTGTGTTTATTATCTTTTATCATTTTAATCATATTAGCTAGAGATCTGAAACATCAAACTTTGTAGTAGGATTAAAAACACTGTATTATTATTATTATTATTATTTGAAGCTGTTTTGAGAAATAAGTGAAAATGCCCTGTGGTAAAAATTTCAGAATACAAGCACATGCATATATCATTTGTCTTCCAATATTTGGCAAGACCTTTGTTCTTTTGCTTTAACAGAAAACATTAGAAAAATATTAAATTTGCAAATTTGGGGGGGAAATGAGACTTACTTACTATGAGTCCAGTTTTAGGATGTGTAGAAAGGAGCAAGTGCATAGACATGATTTCATGGGGAATCATGAAGTCATCCCCATTCCTTCTATGGGAAACTAACTAACCCAGTGTTGCTTTGTAATACTACCCCATTGGGGATATTTGACGGGTAGTCAAATTTAGCAGTCTACGGTTTTTCTGGATTTTTCATGCTGTAGCTAGGGCACTAACTTCTATAGTACTCAACAGAAATAATAATGACCCAGAAAAAAGTAGGAAATCAAGTGGGAAGGCTCTAGAATTTTTAATGGGGTTATATAAGGCTTGTTTCAAACTTAATTGTTTAACTGAAGTACCTTTAAATAGAGAAATGTGACATAGTAAGGCTTTTTAGTTGTGTTTGTCTGCCTAAACACTTCCTAAAGGTGTAAATTAAATTTGTCTTATTCTTCCTCCCTCCCTTGTCACGCCTTCCTACCTCCTTCCACCATTTTAAACACAGAGCAAGTGTGGCACTTCCTTGGCAAGTGACGGGACCATTTGAAGTTCTGCTGGCAAGACTTTAGTTTCTGAGGACCTCCAGACTCCAAGTCTGTTTCAAGTGCTAGAGATAGTTTAAGCCATGAGAATCTGATTACTTTCTGTTGACTCCATTTTTTTCAAACTTTCTGAGATATGTACTGTGTAAATAAACACTGGAATTGTTGATTAGTCTCTTCCAGATATTTATTTATATGAAAAAGATCTAACTATATATCAGAAATTTAGAAGCACTGAGTTTTGACTGGTTCAGATTTCTATACCTGAAGAAGCCGAAAGATTTTCGTGGCATTCATTTGAATAGGTTAATGTAAAAATTACAAATTTAGTACATTAATAAGATTTTTGTAGATATTATTGTTTTCAAACCTTATCTCTTTTCAAGTCTATTTCAAGTCATTTAGCCAACCTCTGTCCACTTATTAGTCCTGTGTAAATGTTTACATTTTAAGGCTCTTCCCTATAATGTATTGTTTTGGAGGTCCTGAACTTTGTTTGAGTCTCGTCTAGTTTCCTTCTCATCTCTATGGTGAAGATATATCTACCTAAGAATCCCATGTCTTTCTCCTGGGGTCTTCCTATTGGACATCTCTTTAAATGCCTTTGACCCTCTGATCCAAAACTGACCTAACATTAATTACTTTGTTCTTGTTAATTCTTTTGTTCTTAAACAACAGAATTAACATCCTCCTAGTCCCTCACTCTCACTGAAACCTTTGAAATCATTTGAACATGTCTTCAATGATCTTTACTCATGAAGATCATCTAAGTGTTTCTTTGTCATCTCCTTCACACTCTCTGCTACTTTTCCCCCTTATTTCACTGGCACTTTTGTGACAGCCTCTTCTTTGTGCCTTTCTTACTCAGCTCCCTGCCTCACAACCAGTTGTTCTAGCTCAGCGTCATACCCTCCTGCCTCCTAAGTCCTGCCTCTGGCTTCTCTCCCTCCATACCATCTTCCAACTGTTTCTAAACAGTTGTTTTCCTAAAGAACAGGTCCAGCCTTGTTATAGTGTTCTCAAATTGCCTTCAAGGGCTTTTCATATTCTTGAGAAAAAATAAACAAAAGTGACGGAATTCCTGAGGAAATCCTCCAGCCACACCATGCTGCTCACTCCTCCCCTCACACACCATGTACATTCACGTTCCCAGTGTTGCACTTCTCTTCTCTTGCCACATCTTTTTCTTCTCTTTTTGTTCCATTATCATCATCAACACATGACATTTACAGAATTTGCTTTGTGGTTTATAAAGCACTATTATGATAAGAGTTACTGTTCATCTATTCTATATTAGGCATTGTTTTAGATGTTTTCTGTGCCTATTACCATAAAAGGCACAGTAGATATTGCCACTTCATGTTGAGACTGAGAAGTTCTATCACTTGCCCACGGTCACATAGCTAGTAAGTTTAAGAGCCAGAATTAGAACTCATGGCTATATGACTCTAAACCCATTGGTCTTCCTGCTTCCTTATGCATGCTGCTTCCCTGCATATAGCTCCTTTTGGTGCAGGCAAAGGTCAGAATAGGAACCAGGTGCACAGGGTATGATGAGCCCAAGTGGAATAGCAAGGTCCACTTGAAATATCTTTGGGAATGTGTGACCACCTTCTTTGAGGGACATCAAAGACTGCAAGGGGAGACTTGAATGGTTTTAATTTTATTGATATATTGACTTTTTAATCATGGAAGTAAAACCTATAAGACATATAGAAAATGGAGAAAAACTTATTTTAATAGTTGTAAAGAAGCTGAGTTACAAAAGGATATGTAAGTGAGCTTGTAGCGTGTGTCGTATCAGTCTCCTGAAAGCTAGAAGGGAGAAACCATGTCTGGTGGGTCCCTTTGTATCAAGTGCAACACTGCCTCTGTTGGTCAAATCCCAAATGCCACAATTTAAAGGCGTCCCGGGGCACCTGGAGAGGAAAGCTGTCTGCTTCCTCTTCTCTATTTAAGTGCCTTATTACAAACGGTTGAATCACAGAAATATTAGGGGGCTTTGATTCCATTGGTCTGCAGTACATCTCATTGTAATGAATTTAATTCACCAACTCTGTTTTGAGTTGCTTTTTTATTAATGCTATTTTAAAATGGATTCATTCAACAATCACTTATTGCCTATCTTATCTATATGTACACTTGTCCTCATTTAACGTCATCAACTTCAAGTGAAATGATGTATTGGGTAAGCCAAAAAGTCTGTTTAATTTTTTTCCATTAAATAAATTTTGCATTTTCACCAATAATTTTATTGATTTAAATATTTTGAATACGTCAGCTATCTCTTGCATGGTATAACACATTGATTGTTCTCAGTGAATGTTTCAATTTGATTGTCTACCCAACAACTTGCCTACCCAACCATGGAGCATCATCCGGCAAGAAATCTCCAGCACGAAACTTCACAAACCACTTTTGACACATTTGATTGGTCACAGCACCTTCTCCATACACTGCACATACCGTTTTTTATGTTTCAGTTGCATTTGTACATTTCTTGAAATAATAAAGTGTAATATGCCAAAAATGTTGCTTATTTTTTTCCACCTTCAGTATTAAAATGGCTACACAAAAATTCACCAATATGGTAAATTTTTTAAAAAATGCATACTACTATGACAATGTAATCTAACAAAATTGTTTTGAATGAAATTGAAAACAGCTCAAGTGCTATAAGAACCATCTCACAAAAGAAACCAAACTATCTTTTTGGCCAACCCAAAATAACAAAACCAGTGTTCCAACAGGCTAATTAATATAAACGAGTTCCTGCAGCACCTCATCAATGTTATAACAATGCAACACTGAACAAAATGTTAATCAGGACCTGCTGTGTGTACCAGGTGCCATTCCAAGACTTTAGGATACATCATTGCAAAACAAATATCCCTGCCTATATGATGGACCTTGCATTTTGTGTGGTGAAGATAAGCCATAAACGTAGTAAGTAATTTATGTGTAGTATGTGGAAGAGAAAGAACAGGACAAGGGGGATCAGCAGTCCAGTCTTATGTTCAAGGGTAAGACCATGAATTAAAATCTGAAATTGACAGGCCTAGTTGGGAGGATGACAGCTGAGCAAAGGTTGACGAGAAGTAAGAGTGGGCCTAGGTGGGCCTGGAAAAGGGAACTGAGACAGAGGCAACTCCAGGAACAAAGGCCCTAAGGCAGAAATGTGACCCACTTAGAGGAAGAATTAAGGAGGCCCCCTGGTTGGAGGGAGAAGTGACAGGTGGGATCCCACAGGTAACAGGGAAATGATAAAAGAGCCTTGTAGGAACCTAAGGACTTGGCCTTTTACCCCAATAAAATGGGCCATCAGTGGGTCCTGAGCAGAAAAGTGTGGGTCACTCCAACTGCTGTGTTGAAACAAGGTTGTGCTGCCCAGGCCGGGTGCTTCAGTTGGTTGGCACAACCTCCTGTACACCAGAAGGTTGTGGGTTCAATTTCTAGTCAGGGCACGTACAGGAGGTAACTAGTCGATGTTTCTCACATTCTTGCTCTCTCGTTCTCTTTCTTCTCTCTCTCTAAAATCAATGAACATATCCTCAGGTGAGGATTTAGAAGAAAATAGATAGTGCTGGCGAGGTAGATGAGGGACTATAGATCAAGTGTGAAAACAGGAAGATCACTTACGAGGTTTTTTCCTACAGTATTCCAATAAATCTGTTTTTCCATCTTTGCAGTCATTTTCTACACTATAGTCAAAGAATAACATTTTATAAGGGTTATTCCAAGTTATATTGCCACCAGCAATAGATGAGATTTCTTAGTTTCTTCTTTGTTACCTTTCCCAGGATAGAATATTGTTGTCACTATTATTAATAGGTTTAAATTTTTCCTACATATTTACTAGTATATTGTCTTTTATGGATGTTCTGTTTGCCTATTTTTCTATTGAATCTTAATGTGTTTATATGACATCCTTAGTTTTAGGGGCAAAATTTGGATTCTAAGTAAAAAAGCCAAATTTAAAGATATCCACATTCAAATTAAAAATTTAGACATGGGCCTTGGAAATATTTATACCAAGTTAACTGGGAATCAGCAGGTGAGGTGATACACTAATTTTTCTTTACACAGGATTAGCAATAGGAATATACGTACTTATATTACTGCTTCCTGTTCTCTGTTAGAAAAGATACTTTTTAATGCTAATACTCAAAATTTTAAATCAATAATATCCTAAAACCAGTAGTACAATTCTAAAAGAAATGAAAGAACATCAAACAACAAGCCTGAGCCAATTGAGGCAGCTGAAACGCGGGGTAGGAGTGCATCTGTGGTCCTCAACCAGGAGAACTTGGCAGTTGGCAGGATCAGCAATTGTCCTAAACCAAGGTTTCCCCCCACTTGGGGAGTAGAACATGAATTCTAGGATTCAGACCAGAATCTAGACAAAAAAAGCTGAGCTCACAGTGAAATGGGCAAGTAGACTTTGCTATTCCTTCCTGCCAAAACCCACAGCAACTGGAGATCCCTGGGCACTTCCTGTGAGCAGTGCAGACAGAATTGGAACAGAGCTCCGACTATTGACTCCAAGACCACTTGTTGCCCTTTTCTTGAATTCTTTCTTATCCTCAAAGCCCATCTTAAAAGTTGTCTTTTCTGCAAAACCTTCCCCAGTCCTACATGTTGAAATCAACCGTTTTTCCATGTGAGAGAAGAGCACTAATGATTTTTAGCACTGTTACTATATTTAGGCCATTCTGGCTTTTATTGTATTAGACTTGTTCAGTGTGTCTATGTGTGTCTGTTACTGTGTTTTAAACTCACTGAGATCAGTGTCTGTGTCATGAAACTTTGATATTGTTTTACACATTAACAATTTGTTGTATGAAATTGATACAACATTCCTGTGAGGAAGACATATTCTATTTTACTTATTATACTAAGTGTAGAGAGGTTAAGTAGATTCCCAGAAATCACGGGCTTTCTGCATCTAAAGCTCTGTTGCTGCAGTTGGAAGCATTTCGAGGGATATTGTGCTAGTTGTTCCAAAAGGCCAAGTAGGATCTTTAAAATATAAGAATCTATTCCTTTTAGGGATCTCCAAAACGAGATTTCGTATCTAATCTAAATACTTGTGATTTTAATTTTGTTTTTAATGTATACTTGGAGAACTCACACACCTCAAGGTAAAAATAAAAATAATTTTCCTAAGTTGAGTAATTCTTGTCTCCTAAAATTCTACTCATCGAGAATTTTCTTCACTATGGAATCCTAAAATGAATAAACATTTGCCTAATGGAAAAAACAAACAAACAAACTTCATTTTCTTATGTATTTCATACAACTAGAATTGTTTTGCTTTCTGAAACAATTAGTATTTTCAATCCCCACCCCCAACAAGTGAATAAATGATATCCAGAAAGTAAGATTCTCTGAAAAGGATCTTATTTATTACTAGTATTTAAGTCATTTTGAGATCTTACACAGGAATCTTCTGATGCCCTAGGAAAAAAGTTTTATTTAAGTAAAAACAATATCTAATTGTGAAAATACTAGGACTAATCAACGCATGTTTACTGCTCCTCTTTTGTGAGATAGGAGGCAAAATTAAACATGAAATCCTTAAAAATAAAAAATAGATGCGGGGCTCAAAGGTCAAAATTATTCTTTTCTTATGTATGTTGGTCTCATTTTTGTCCATACATTTGCATAGTATGAGCACTATCATGTGATTAATATTGTCCTATACTTAGAAAATGTATTCCTTGAAAACAAGGTACTTAGATTATGGATTTCTGTGTGAAAAGATGCATGTCACATAGAGCTGTTTTTGTAGTTTTTAAACATTTCATATCACAATGAATCTTTTCTACATATTTAGAAAATGAGGAGGATAAAGTGAAATCTACATTGTTGAGCTCTAAAGGAAATAGTCTTAGACTACAAAGCTTCACATGTGATATTCCACCAACGGTATGTAATGCTCACTTGGTGTTGGTTTCTTTTCTATTTGTTTTTAATTTTTAAAAATTTTATTCCCATCCCGCACCCACCCCCTCTTCTTTGGCAATCATCAGCTCATTCTCTGTCTCTGTGGATCTGTTTTTGTTTCATTTTGCTTAATAATTTATTTTGTTTTTGCAAATTCCACACATTAGATAAATCATATGGTGTTTGTCTTTCTTTGTCTGTTAATACTCTCTAAAGCCACCCATGTTTTCACAAATGGCAAGATGTTTTTTTTTATTGCTGAATAATATTACATATACCAGATCTTTTATCTTACTCATCTATTGATGGACACGCAGGTTGCTTTCACATCTAGGCTATTGTAAATAATGCTGCAATGAACATAGGAATGCATATATCTTTTTGAGTTAGTGTTTTTGTTTTTGTTTTTTCAGATAACTACCCAGAAGGGGAATTGTTTGAGAGATCACCATACTGTTTTTCAGAGTGGATGCACCAATATACACACCCACCAGTAGTGCACAGGGGTTTTCTCTTCTACCCATCCTCACCAACCCCTGTTGTTTATTGAGAATTGTTCATGGTAGGCATTCTAGCAGGTGTGAAGTGGTACCTTGCGGTTATAATTTGCATTTTCTTGATGATATTGAGCATATTTCATATGTCGTTTGGCCATCCGTATGTCTTATTTGGAGAAATGTCTGTTCAGGTCCTCTGTCCATTTTTTAATTTAAAAAATAAACATGAAATAAAAATAGGCTCAAGGATCAAAGACTAAAATTTTTTTTGGGGGGATAGATTTTAATAAAAACTTAGTACAGCATTTTAGATTACCTCCTAGATTAACTGTAAAATTTTTACTTCCTTTTTGTTTTGAACAATTAAAACTTATGAAAGCTATTAGTTTGTCATTCTTACTGGAGTAATTTATTTGACTTAATGCTATATGTGTTGCTAATATAATGACTATGAAACATCAATGAGATTATATAACTCTTGAGACCTTCCTCATTCCTCCCTCACTCCAATGTTGTATGAGTGTCCAAAGTGGCTTTCTACGTGGGTTGTGATGTGATTATTGATAATAATTTTCACGTTTGAAACTTGACCTCCCAAATTTGAAAGTAAAATAACATGTTTTGGTTTTCATGTTGGAAATATCACTAGAAGCACTGTGATAGACCTAAATAATCTTAAGAGAGTGAGTGATAGGACAAATAATAATATATTTATAATAAGGAAAATGTGAATCTAATATAAACATTTCAGTTAATAAATTAATGAAAAGTAGTTTTAAAAGTCATCTGTTGTACTTAAAAATTCTAAAAATTATGTTTCTAGGAACCTTCTACAAAAATGTTAATTTTTTCATTTCTTCTCATAATATCAAATATTGCTCCTCTCCTTTTCTTTCATGTTTAAGAATAATTTAAAGCTAAATTATTCATGAAAAGTTTATATCTTCTTCGTTGGCTCTGTCTCAAACTATAATTTGATTTTCACCAATATCCACCTCAGCCTCTATTCTCCTGCCCCTTAGAACAAGCACTATAAGTGTAGTTTACGGTAGTATTAGGATTATCTGCAGAATATACTTACCTACTTGAAATAGATTTTGTGTAATTTGGGTCCTGCTGAAAGCACAGTAGCACAGTCCATAGGTTGTATGCACCTGAAGAAGGATTGAGATGGAACATTTTGAACTGTAAAGACTCTTGCATGTAAGATGAAGCAAGTGTACTCTAGAGAGGCGAATTGCTTGAAGCCACCCACTAACAACTAGGAGACTGACCTAGAACTAGGTCTTTTGAATGCTAGCCTGCTGTTTTGTTTTTGCTTTTTTTTTTTTTCCAATCATGCCTTTCTACTTCACCACCTTAAAAGTAGAAAGGTACTCATTTGCCCCTTTGTAGGCTCTGTGTTTTTTTTTAATTGTGTTCCATGACTGTGGGAATGAATATGCATCATTTCACCATTCTTTGCTGTAAAATTTCCCCAACTAACGTATTTAAAATGTTTGTGGTTTTAATACAAAACAGCGTTCTTTATAGAGAGATTTATTTTTGTTTAAATATGAATTTGTTATGCTCTAAAAATATTTGACCTTTACCAATGCCCAACTACATAATATTTCTTGTAAATGTGACTATGAATTAAAGATCACATGTAAGTCCAGGAATACAGCTTAACATTTTAAATTGTGAAGTAGTATTTGTGATTGACTAACAGCAACGTCAATCACAAATTGTGATTGCAAAATTACGTTCAATTTTTGTGTATGATTCAAACAGTAAGCTTTTTGCTTATCTCTGGCATGTTCCTAGTCTTTGGTCCCCAGTGTCCCATGCTGGGAACAGGAAAGAAATGAAGGTGATCTGTGGCTGCTTTCCCCTTCGCACGTTTCAGTAAAGACAGTGTGGTCAGTCTTAAATTTTTCATGAAGTGGTGGTACTTTGAGCAAAGGAGAGGAACATAAACCAACTACGCTATTAAAAATACTTCCTTAGCCCTGGCTGGTGGATCAGTGGCTAAGGCACCCGCCTGCGAACCCAAAGGTTCACTGGTTCGATTCCCCAGCCAGGGCACATAACCAGGTTGCAAACCAGGTCTCCAGCCAGGTCTGTAGCTGTGGCAGGTGAAAGGCAACCATACATTGATGCTCTCTCCCTTCCCCTCTCTCTAAAAATAATATATTTACTTATTAATTTTATTAATATATTTTATTTATTTTGCTATTACAGTTGTCCCAATTTTCCCCCCTTTGCCTCCCTTCACCCAGTACCCCATTCCCTCCAGCAATGCCTCCCTTAGTTCATGTCCATGAGTCATGCATATAAGTTCTTTGGCTTCTCTATTTCCTTTGTTCTTCTTAACATCTCCCTGTCTATTCTGTAACCACCAATGTGTACTATTTTTTTTCTCCCTTTCAGATCTAGACAATTCACCATTTAATTACTGCCTTCTGTCAGCTTCTCAAATCATATTAATACAAAGTTTTCTTTTCATTATTCCAAAATGCCTACATTAATTCATTTGTTTAAAGAATTACTCTTTTAAGTAATATGAATTACAATATTACCAAACATATGCAAAAATACATCTACACCCATATATATTTTTTACACATATTTAAAGTACATACTGGATTTTGATGAGTTAATAAAAAATTTTAAAATATGCCAATAACTTACATAATTATTACATATTAAATGATAGTATTTTAGATACATTGTAGCAAAGTTAAGCAGTTTTTTTCTTTTTTAATACTTATTTTACTCTGGAATGTTATTTTTGTGAAATATATCACAGGAATGGTGTATTGCAGAACTCACTTTTGTGAAAGTTGTCCTAGAGACAGTGCCAAATCCATAGTAAAGAATGAATTTGGCTCTGGCTGGTAGCACAGTGGATAAGGCACCGGCCTGCGAACCCAAAGGTCACAGGTTCGATTCCCAGTCAGGGCAACATAACTAGTTTGCAAGCCAGGTCTCTCCAGCCAGGTCTGTGGCTGGAGGCAGGTGAAAAGCAACCATACATTGATGTCTCTCTCCCTCTCTGCCTCTCTCTCTTCCCCTCTTTCTAAAAATAATAAAATAAAACCTTTAAAAAAAAAAGAATGAATTTTGTTTTTGAGTCAGATCCTCCCCCCTCCAATAATACAACTCAACTTTATTTTAAGCTACTGGAAATACAACTTATTCTTTTTGGAGTTTTCCATCTTAAATAATAGATTTATTTATTTATTTAGGCTGTGCACAGGTCTTACTTCTTTCAATACCCTCTGTTTTTCCTCTGCATGTGTTTTACAAATTGAAGCCTTCAGAAATAATGGCTCTTGCAGTGCTCAGCTGGTCCCCAGAGTAGAAATGATTATTTCTACTAAGTTGAGGTAAAAAAAAAAATCCCTAGGATTTAAATAATTTTGTAGAATAGTATTCTAGCTATTTTTCGAACTTGTGGTTGACTTCTCATGTGGTCCTGAACTAACCCCTAAACTATTTAAGAGCCTGTTGAGGTAGAGATTAGATATGTTCACATTTCAATAATAAAGCTTACTATAGCATTAATTCCTTTTCCCAAGCATCCCCAGTTTGAGGGCTTTCATAACTGGAAATGTATATTTCTATGATATAGTTGAAAGGAATCTCATCTGATTTACATGCTAATATGAGAATATATATTGCCTATGTACACGAATCATATAGTTTAGTAGTTTGCAACTTGCATCCAAATTGGTCTTCATTCTCAGCATCTTTTCTAACCTAAAGATTGACTGATTTCACAACACACCCATGACCAACTGGTTGCTATTTAAAACATAACTTGCTAACAAAATCTATATATTACACACCCACAAATAAGCACATATTTTGTAACAGTGAATAAAAAAGATAGCAGCATGTCTTCTATATAATATTATAAAACGCAAATTTTCTTAAGTTTTTCTTCTTCCTTAACTGCATTCAATTTTTCTGAGTTATTGCAAGTAACCTGATTTTCCCATATTGTGAAATGATTCCAATCTAAGAAAACTTAACCTGCAGTAATGAGGATATAATATACAAAATTGTATCTTATTTAGTAAAATCCATTTATAACAAGATCACTTTAAAACATAAGTTAAAGTTAGTTCTTATTCATTCAGCTGCCCTACATCTTTTGATTGTCGCATTTAATCTGTTTCGCTTTGTACCTGTGCTTCTGTCCGTCTCTCTGTTTCTTCATCTTCTTAAAGCAGACCCGTTAGCATCTCTTGCAATGCTGGTTTGGTGGAGATGTATTCTTTTAGACTTCTTTTGTCTGGGAAACTCCTTATTTCACCTTCCATTTTGAATGAGAGCCTTGCCGGGTAGAGTATTCTTGGTTGCAGGCCTTTGTTTTTCATTGCTTGAAATATTTTTTGCCATTTCCTTCTGGCTTGTGTTTCTGTTGAGAAATCAGCTGATAACCTTATGGGAGCCCCCTTGTATGTTATTAGCTGTTTCTGTCTTGCTGCTTTTAGGATTCTCTCCTTGTCCTTGAATATTTAAAAAATACTCCCTTAATCTAGCATCCGCTTGGGGATGTTTTCCCATGGCATAAAACAAAAACTGAAACAGGTCAGGTTTGCCACTCCTTAGTGCTTTTTTCCAATGTGCATTGAATGAAAGATTGAAATGAGAGACAGGTGGCGTGGGAGCTGGAAAGGACATTGGCGGAATACTCTGCAGCATAGCTTTATCCTCCCTAGCCAATTGTCCATTCCATGAAAGTATCTTGCAATTTATTATAAGGAGCATGTGAGAAATATTTAAAGTTGGCCTCAGGGTTGAACACTTGGAAGTACTGTGACTAAGAATTTTTTCCTGTACCTACATGCACTAAAAAGAATAGTTTACTTTTTAAGTGAAATTTCAACTTAGATTAGTACTTATTTCTTGGAGAAAGGTGGTACGTTTTTTACAAGCAGATGACACTTGGCTTTTTATCCCCATCCTCCCCTCAGAAGGATCATCTAAGTGGCAATTATACTTGACTATTTTAGCACTCACACCCTTACGTATTGGTCTGAGGTGATGGGTGCCTCTTGGAGAGAAAAGAAAAATAATGAGTCTTTATGTTCACAAACAGAAATTTGGCACTTATTTTAGTAGTATGAAAACCATCGATGACCAGGTCAATGTAAAAATTTTGTTCCCAAGGAAATAACTCAAAAAATAATTACCTGCCTGTAATTAGTGAAAATCGCAGTAAAACTTCACATATGAGGGAACATAATATCAGGTAGCGGTGCCCCTTTTGCTCTTCACTGTCACAGAGGATATGGTCACTAATGCCAAAGTTGTGGCATCAGCATCAGAAGGGGTTGATCATTTTAATCTCTTCACTACAACTGATAATTATCTACCTGCCTGATTTGCATTCACTTGGGGATTAATGTTGGAGTAATTTTGGATCATAAAGAGATTTTCCCTACTATTCTCATTATCTCCTAATGTGCTCTATTTTTGCATTTTAAATTTAAATTGTTATTGTGAAGTATTTTAGTAAGGATATTATGTAAGGCAATTGGTGGCAGAAGGAACATTAGTGGGGTGACCTTGGCAAGAAGGCATGTTGAGAGACTCACATGAGATAATGATCATGGAGTGATCACTAAGCTGAGGTGCGCCATATTTATTCTAGGAAGGAACTTGTTCTCACTGCCCAGATGTTAACACGTTAAAGGGAAAAAGCCTCAGATTTGCTTTTGGTTCCTTCTCTGTCCCTAACATAGTATACTGGGAGCCATTCACAAGAAACACTCTAAATGTGAACAAAAATAGCCTATTGTCTAATTCACATAAAAGTAAAACAGTTATTAAGATGATTTCTTCCAAAAAATTAAATACATGATTACATGAGCATGATGGGGGAAAAAACTGAATTTTAGATGTTACTTTATTAATCTATTTCTGAATAGCAAATTATCACAAACTTAGCAGATTTAACACAACACATTATTTCTTAGGCTCTGTGGATCAGGAATCCACACTGGGTTTAACTGGGTCCTCTATTTCAGGATCATTCAAGGCTAGACTAGGGAAGGATTTGTGTCCAAGCACACAAGATTGTTAGAAAGATTGTTTCTTGATGGCTGTTGGCTAGAGACCACCCTCCCTCCCTTCCCACCATGGGGGCTTCTCCAACATGACTGCTCCCTTCATTAAAGTTCACAAGCCAGGAAGGAAAGAGAGTCTCTTGGAAAGACAGCAGTCACAATGGAATAACATCATATTACTGTGGCATATCCTACTGCTTGGAAGCAAGTCGCTAGCTTCAGCCTATACTCAAGGGAAGGGATTAAACACAGGATGAAGCAAGGTGAATGGTGAAGCAAGGATCAAGGGTGCCATTTTATTGACTGATTGATTGAAAACCAAATTAGCACCTTTTATTTTTGTAAGTATCAAAGATACAGACTTGCCATTACTTAGTAGCTGCATGTGTTGAGCAAGTTACTTAATATTTTTGAGTTTCTATCTGCTTTATCTATAAAATGGTTTGTCATTAGTATCTACCCTGAAGGTTTGTTTTGAGAATTAATGTACAAAAATGTATACATCATTTAGTGGCACACAGTAAATGTGCACTAAGAATTAACTATTACTGCTATATAAATCGATGACTGCAAACACAGTAGAGAGGAAGATGAGATAGGCTGATTCAAGATTCAGGCCAAGGATTCTGGGAGAATGCTGGTATTATTCATTCACAAAAGGTAATGGTGGGGCAAGGCTGGCATGTTGCTTAGGTGGGAAATGATGGGGTCAGTTGCAGGCTTATTAAATTTGAGGTGGCATCATGTGATAATATCAAGCAATTCTTTATATGCTCAAGTGAAAGCTTTAGGTCCAGAGTTGATGATTACAGATAGCATGTTCTAGTGACCACTTAATCATAGTTGTTTAGTCCAAGGTGAGCACCTGGCCCTTTCCCCTGACTGGACCTCCTTGTCAAAATTGATTTATTCAAGACCAAAGCCTAAACCCAGCCAACCAAAAACCCTTAGAGATTTGGAATTGAGACCAAGACATTAGAGCCCTGTCTTCCTGCTCTCTAACAAAAGGGAATTAGGTGGACACACAGAAAGGAAAGCAAAAGATCCACTCATCTTACCCTCTGTGACAGTATGGATGGACCTGGAGAACATGCTATTAAGTGAAATAAGCCAGTCACAGAAAGACAAATACCATATGATTTTACTCCTATGTGAAATCTAATGAACAAACTTAATAAAGAAAATGGGAGCCCTGGCTGGTAGCACAGTGGTTAAGGCGCCGGCCTGCGAACCCAAAAGTCGCAGGTTCAATTCCCCAGCCAGGGCACATAACAAGGTTGCAAACCAGGTCTCCAATCAGGTCTGTGGCTGGAGGCAGGTGAAAGGTAGCCTTACATTGATGTCTCTCTCCCTCTCTGCCTCCCTCCCTTCCCCTCTTTCTAAAAATAATGAAATAAAATCTTAAAAAAAAAAAAAGAAAATGGGGACAGACTTATAGATGAGAGCAGGATAGCAACTAAGGGGAGGGAGAAGGGTGGAAGGATTGAGCAAAAAGGAAAAAGGACTCATGGACATGGACAACAACAGTCTGGTGATTGCTGGGGAAGGGGCAGAGAAGTGAACTAAATGGTAATGGAAAAAAATACAATATAGGTTAAATTAAACAAAATAGATTCAAAGGCCATGTTTTTACATTTCTGATCCCAGGTGTCCCTAAAACCCAGCTTCATTATTGCCTTGAATCCTTAAAGTAAATATTTTTTAAGTTCTTATGCTGGTTCAAGCTATGTTTTTATTACTTAATACCAAAAAGCCACATGTAGGTGATAATTGCAGGTATGAGGAGTGAATGAACCCTCGGAGGAAGCAGGAAGAAACCATCAAAGAAACATTAAAGATACAGTGTAAGGAATGAAGGCAAAACTAACCCAGTATTGTGAGTGACAAGGGGATAGATGTGCAGCTGTGTCAAATATGAGGCTGGAGGAAAAAGCACGCTCAATTTTAAAGTACTTCCTCAAAATTTCTTTTTTTGAAGTTACCGTTGGTAACTTGACCACTCTCAACAGACTACCTGTAATAAAATTTCTTAATTAAGAATATTTTTAAACCTGGCAAATAGTGTTCCCTTCTTCATACGTCTTCTTAGCACACACATGCAGTATGTCTATTTTCATTTAAAACTGTTGGTTAAATAGACTGCAGCAAAGCTCCATTGATTCTGGTCCAAAATAGACCTTTTAATGTCAAGTTTCCTTATTCCGGCTGAGTCTGCTGGTCTTAGTTTTAGAAGCCAGCTCAGAAAGAGCTGAGACTGACATGGTGGCCACTATGAAAGGCAGGAGAAGAGGGGTATCCCAAGTTGCTTCCAGAGGATGAGAAGGAGAGCCCCACTGAGGGGAGCGGCCGGAGATCTGGATGAGGTGCAGCATGGAAGAAGGGAGTGGGTCAGAGACAGCATTCTCCGGGAATCAACAATGATTCAGAACTGGTGAATTGAGTACATTATAACCCTTGGCAACCAAGTAAACAACTACGGTTAAACACTGAGACTTGACCTAAGATAACTCTTATTTGTGCCCCTTTGGTTTTTCTTGTTGCAGTGTGGTTCTACGTATTTGTGTTTGATAAGGAATGCACTGACGGCTTACGAAATGTGCATGCGTGAGTGTGTGGGCCTGTTAGAATAAACCGTTGCTTTTAGCTTGACCAAATTTACACTTCTGTAGGCCTATGGCACTGTGACTTTGTCACTAGCCAAAACAGGCACACAGGTCTTCTAAAAACACTGACATACAGTAGAGATGAGATGGAAAAAACAAATATTTCACTCATACTACCAAGGAATTTCAAGTCCTTCTGAGTCTCAGCTGTAGTGCTTTCTCCGCCATCCTAAATTTCTCTGTGACATATCTGGGACCTGCCTGGGCAGAAGACAGAGGCACACAACTTTAAGTGCTTACAAAGAACACAAGTTTGGATTGGTACTGCATGCCACTACTGACTGGTACCACCCTCAGGAAAGAAGGGATCATTACCATGATCCCCAGCTTCTTTTTCAGGTGCTTTTGGACCCTAAGCTAAGTGTGAAGAAATATTCCAAAATCTTCTGCCTGGATTACTGGGTAGGAAATAATGATTGCACATGACTCCCTACCAGACAAATGAAAAACCGATAAAACCAGTTTGGTTTTTGTTCACACATGGCCAATACTTGTCAACACTCAAGGTAAGGGGTTTGAAGGTGAACTTGCCCCCTGAAAGGCTAGGTAGTGAGCAGATTTTAAATTGTTTACAAAAGTAACTGAAACAATGGGAAGCTTAACATCTGGCATGGGTGGATATGGCCACTCAAACAATAATTTAAAATATTTAGCAGCACAGTGAGAAGTTCTTCCTGAAAAATTAGATGAAGGGAAGTTCAATACAAAGTAGCATCCGTTATGATTAAAACTAGGTAAGAAGTGTACATGTATGTTAATAGAGCCCAAAGGACTACAGACAAACTAAAGAAGGAGATTTATTAGAGTGGTGGGCATCTGGATGATTTTTTTAAATTGTTGTTGATGTTATAATGTTATAACAAATTTCAAGTAACCAAAGTTGATGTACTTATAGCAAGTAAGGGTTTTTTGGTTGAACTACAATAAAAATATCTTAACCTAAACCATGCACATAATCACTGAATCAAACAGTGGCCCAAGTCCAGGTTCTTGTGATCTAAGCAGTTATACCGGGTGATAGAGTGGTGAGGCCTCACAGGCTAGGATGGGCGCCAAGAGAGTGCAGAAAGGGTAATAGGATCACTTAAGTGCATTTCTTTCTCCATAGATGAGGGATAATAGCTCAACTCTAAAGCTGGACTGTTCAGAAGTTATATGAGTAACTCCGGGTTCATGACTAGTTAGAAAGAGAGAAAATATGTCAGTTTCTTCTGGGAAATAGTCCATGAAGATAAACAATAAGGATGGTCTAGTGACAATAAATTGTACATAGAAAATTGACCAGAAGAAAATGTAATTTTTCCTTTGGAGGAGATAGAGCTAACTCTCTGGAGATATATGTGTTCTGCAAAAGCAATTAGACTTGGCTCCTCGAAAGAAGGCCAACTCAGCTAGAAAGCAGGAAGTTTCACTTCCTTCGGCTTAATGATGTGGATGAAAATATGGACACTCTTTGCCTAGCTGTTTCCAATGAGCATTGGTTTGGCATGTTAAGCTTAAAGAAGACAAAGCAGTAACTTCTGGAAATCATAAAGGCTCTAGCCTAGTAGGTTTAGATGTCTTTAGCAGTTTGCAATGTGTATTGAATTTTTTTTAATCTAAGTTAATCCAGTGGTGAAAGCACAGACTTTGGAGTCATATGGACTTGGGCTTGAATTCCACTTTTTATTGTCTGCATGATCTTGAGCCACTTACTTAAACTCTCTGAGCCTATTTCCTCACGAAGAAAATGGGGCTAAGAATACTCTCGTAGAAACTAGTGGGTGGTGCTGAATAAAATGTACTCCGAGTAATTTGAGAAGAAAAGAGAAATGGATATAGTCCTGGCTGGTGTGGCTCAGTGGATTAAGTGCTGGCCTATGAACCAAAGGGTTGCCAGGTCAATTCCCAGTCAGGGCACATGCCTGAGTTGGGGGCCAGGTCTCCCATTAGGGGCATGCAAGAGGCAACCACACATTGATATTTATTTCCCTCTCTCTAAAATATAAGTAAATAAAATATATTTTTAATGAAGAATGAAAGAAATATTTATAAGACAGGGTGTGTTATGAACATCCTGAGGTCAAGAAGTATGTAACACTTCATAAGCAAGTAAATCTAGGAATTGAAATATATAGTTGGGCACCACTGTGACTTCTGATTCGGCCCATCCCTCTTAAGGCCTAATGGTGTATGTATCATTCTTCATTCTTTCCAAAGACCTGCAAATGGATCCAACATGGCATTTCCATTAGAACATTTATTAGTTCAAATGGTCAACAGAGACCATTTTAGTTTCTCTATGTCCAACTGCAAATTCTTACAACTTTGGGATTGATTGAAACGGTTTACCTGGTGTCTGGTGTCCATCTCTGGTCTAGTCAGCAGACCTGGTGGGTCAGGCACTTGTCATATGAAGGTCAACTTCTTCCTGAAATGTGATAAGGATGTGGGGGTGAAGAGCAAGGGATAGCCATCTCTTTAATGGAAACTTGACTTCCTAGGGACAATATGAGGATCAGATAAGATAATGGAATGAAGTATCTAGAATAGTACCTGATATGCAGCTAAATAAATTGAGTCTGTGAAATAACACCGCTGATAGGCAAGGGCCATAAAAATCTCATTTGCTTAACCTTTGAAACCATATTTTGCCGCACCTATCAGCAGAAGAGAAAGCTCACAAAATACTGGTCATATGGTATCTAGGACAAATTTCTTTCTTAGTGGTCTCATTTGAACTTCCCATATGCGTTTACTGATTATGGGTAAATAAGTAGATGACTATCCAAGAAGCTACCCAGCAGAAAGATTAAATTATTCAGATTTTTCCTTGCCTTTATGTAAAAGACAAGTGACTGTCGACCAACATTTTTGCTAAATCTTTTTCTCCTCCTGCATTGATTTTGATGAGATGATAGAGTACCAGAGTCAAAACATTGGGCCTTAATGAATGCTCCTTGTTTAAACATTGAAGTAGTAATTATTCTTCCCAAGAACCTCTTTTCTGGCTATCAGAAGGTATGCGTCAATCAGAAAGAAGCAGTCATTTTCCCAAATAGTCAAGCTCAGCTGACACATAAGTTACCTCCCAAGATATGTGGTTCCATTCCTGCTTAAATCAGGTTGTCTACTTCTTTTTTAATATATACATTTTTTAGATTTTTGTATTCATTATTTTTTAGAGAGAAGAGCAGGAAAGGAGGAAGACAGGGAAAGAAGCATCGATGTAGGTTGCCTTTCACCTGACTCCAGCTATGGACCTGGCTTGCAACTTGGTTATGTGCCCTGGCTGGGAATCGAACCAGCGACCTTTGGGTTTGCAGGCCGGCACCTATTCACTGAGCAACCAGCCAGGGCAGGTTGTCTATTTTAGAATTTAAACATACATTTAATGAATAGACATTATGAAATAGGTATGAGTGTACTTTTCCCTCTGCACCTATAGCAGTAGTGGGATCTAGAGGTGCTGTTGTCTAGAAGGGAAAATATCCCAATAAACTTGAGTTCTATAGTTGATATTGAATACTAGGTAAGTTTTTGAAAAATTCTAAATCTCAAACACTATGCAGTTTCTCTTTGAGATGATTTGCATTTATTATGGTACCAATGAAATGCCTTTACTTGCTGAACTGTCAGGTTTTAAAACCAAAAAATATATACAAATAAAAGCCAAGAGTTAACATCCCTCTGAAAGATTTTTTAATGTAATGATAAAAGCCAAGCTTTAACATCTCTCTGAAAGATTTTCTTAATGATTTCGTACTCATGGGAGACACTACCTAATACATTTCCTTCCTTTCTTACTTGTAGCTTTCCAGATTTTACCCTTCAGGGCTAACTTCTACTCTAGCCTAAGGACAATATTTATTTTCAAAGCAAAGGTACTGGTGCAGTCATCATTGCAGGGTACCAAAGCAGGAAATGTCTCATAGGATATCATGATACACAAGTTAGAAAGAGAAACATACCTTTTGTAGATGTCAGTAGATTTGCTATGGCAACCTCTAGTTCTAGGCTGGGGGATTTGGGGGAGAAGTGCAGTCTCTGACCCAGCTTAGGTTACCATCAGGAACCTATATTTGTCCTGCCTGGGTCCAGCCACTCTGGTGCCGACTTCCTGAAATTGCCCCAGATGGCCTTGATAAGATATACCCCGAGGGCCCTTCGCTGCTGGGGAGTAAAGACAACATTGCTTTATGATGGATGCATCATGTCTAGCTGATATGTTGAAGATTGCACAGACATTGTGGAGAATATAAGCACTACCTTGGTTGTTAAATGGCTCAAGTTAGGCAGAGATGGGGTGAAGGTACCAGGCCTTGATCCTCATGCAGGAGGAGCTTTGCACTAGT
This sequence comes from Noctilio leporinus, assembly GCA_004026585.1. Taxonomy (NCBI): domain Eukaryota; kingdom Metazoa; phylum Chordata; class Mammalia; order Chiroptera; family Noctilionidae; genus Noctilio; species Noctilio leporinus. Next base: position 11,979 of record PVIW01000480.1, on the reverse strand, counting down.
GACCCACACTCTTACCAATTCAGACTTCTCCTCTGAGCCTGACCTATATATCCATCAGGAAAATCCACAAGCATCAGCATGGTTAAACATTGAACTCGTTTTTTTCTTCCAAAGTCACGCAGAAAGAAGTTTCTGCAGACAGGTTCCAGCCTCCATCCACTTGCTTAAGCCAGAAATCCAGGAGCAATTTTTACTTCGGCTTCCCTTTGCCTCCATATCCAGTTTCCCTTAGACACATCAATTCTGCCTCTTAGTGAATCTTTGACTTTGAGGTTTGCACCATTCTTGGGCTACTTTTAAAGTGCTTCATTAGAGTATTTTTCTCTTTAAATTTAAATGATGGTTATTTTTCAGCCCTCGCTGGTGGCTCAGTGTATTGGCATTGGCCTGCAAATTCAAAGGTCACTGGTTCGATTCCCCAGTCAGGGCACATAACCAGGTTGTAAGCCAGGTCTCCAGCCAGGTTCGTAGCTAGAAGCAGGTGAAAGGCAACCATACATTGATGCTTCTCTCCCTTTCTTCCTTCCTCTCTTCCCTTCTCTCCAAAAAGAATGAATAAAATCTTTTAAAAAAGTAATAAAATTAAAAATAAACAAATGATGGTTAGTTTCCCAAAAATGGGCCATTAAAAAATATACAAACAACTGCTGATTCTCCATAAGAAAAATAGCAGCATTTTTTTTCTTTTTAATCTTCAATTTTTTTAATGAAAAAAAATTATTTTATTTTATTATTTTTTAAAAATTTTATTGTTGTATTACATTCATCCCCTTTTTGCTCCCCTCTGTCCCCCTCTCCACCCACCCATTCCCCCCAAAGTCAATCCCACCTGTTGTCCATGTCCATGGTTCCTTTATACTAGGTTCTTGTCTAAGCAAAAATAGCAGCATTTAAATGATATATTTAAGTAGTGACAATAGAACAGCCATATTATAGGAATGTGAATAATAAGTTTATAGAAAAATGAATCAGTGAAGTATTTTTCATGAAAAGAATTGTAATGACAGTGCCCAAACAAGCCACTGACTTCAAGCTCAGTCCTCTCCAAACTTTAATGGGCTTACAGATCACCTGGTGATCTTGTTAAAATGCAGAGGTTCAGTTGGTACAGGATGGGGCCGGAGGCTCTGTATGTCCGAAGCCACCAGGAGCTGCTGCTGGTAAGGGTTAGAAGACCGAGCCTTCAGCAGTAAGAACTAGCCTTCATCTTTCAGTTATGTTCATTTACATCTCAAGGAATTCTTGTCTCCAAATTCTCTCTGTCTTATCGGCTAGGGTGGAGTTTCAAACTTGAGACTTAATTATTGGCTACATTGTTCCCATGTTTTCCCTTCTGTGAAGCAGCTCCTCAGAGAATTGACCCCTTCACATGTTTTCATTGTAGGGGATCATATAAAGTATAAAAATTAATGTATTTTTATATCAGAGGTAAAAGTGTCAATTTACACGAATTCCAGTGACATTAAATGACATTTTACAGACATGAACACTCTTTAAAGATTAAAAATTTAAAAACAAAAAAACCCACTCTGGGAGTACCCATATTTATAAAGTCTGAACATTAAAGCACTTTCAAAGTAACTGAGAACTGACTTTGCAAGCTCCTTAGCCAGCCTCAGCATGAGAAATCTTGTGGACAGCAAAGGATGACAAAAATGTTGTCAGGCCACATAAACCATGTTATCTTGGAAATGGCACTAGGGCTAGTTCCCCTAAAACAATGGGGAAACTTTTCATCACTTTATTTGGAAAAATACAACAAGATAGCTTGAGTTGTAGTTTGATATCTTCATGAGACAAAAATTGTAATGTTTTGTTGTTTTTTTTTTTTAACACAAATAAGATCATGCTACCTACATATCTTCCACCTGCTCTATTTCCACTTAACAATGACTATTGGGCATCCTTATGTACTAAGTGTATATAGTTTTTAGCATATGCTTTTGATACCTTTATAGCCCCTTTTTTGGTATATTTGTATCTATTCTAAGGGTATTTAAAATCATTTTGACCTGAAGTAGAAGGTTCATATTCATTAACTGAAAAAAAGAAAATAGTTACATGACTTTAAATTACATTGTGTTGCAAACAAACAAGCAAGCAAAACAGAACCAGAGGCAGGGGAATAAAGGAACAGACTTTCAATATGCATTGGGGAGTGGGGAGTGGGGAGAAGGAGGCAAAGAAGGGGAACAGTTTAGTCAAGGAACTAGCATGGATAACCCATGGACATGGATAAGATGTGGGATTGACTGTGGGAGGAGGGGGGCAGGGGAGTGCGGTGGGGAGGAAATGTGATAAATGTAGTACAACAATAAAGTTTTTAAAAAGCTAAAAAAATTTAAAATAAATAAATTACATTGTGTTGCTAACATATTTTGATGGCTTCCTCCATACCAAATACTGTACCAGTTGCTTTACAAACATGATTTCATGACATCCTGAGGCAAAATGTAATGTAGGGTGTTGTACAGTAACATGCAGAAGTGGGTCCCTGCACCTAGCTGTCTCCAAAACCCATCCTGCCTTCACATTCAGCTTGGTGGTTTCTTAATTGGCCTAGCATTTGCAGTGACAAAAGTAAAACTTAATATCTAATGACATATGATTCTGTTAAGAACTTGATACTTAGCTATTTGTTGCTAATGACAGAGAGGAGGAGCCAGTAAACAGTCTAAGAAAGTCATTTGGCTCAAAAGGGGAGCATCTCTTTTGTCAGTGGTTCAGATCAGCATGGAAACCAACTGGACCACTGTAGAAAGGATTTCAATGGGCATTCCAGTTTGAACACAATAATCGCTCCAGTGGGAGAGGAGGATTTAATGAAAAAACAAAATTATTTAACTTGTGGTATTTAGACAGGCACAGGATAGGAATCTCTAAATGGAAATGAAAAGTTACATGGGAGAAAGCCAGGCACTTCTGTAAACACTGCCATATTCATCAGATTGGGAATCTGAAGTAAAAATCCCTGTGAATGTCAAAGGCCTGCTGCTGCACCAGATCTTCTGAATTGGTCTTCTTCTCCCTGTCCTCTCTGCCACTAACCTGGTTCAAGCTTTTTTGATTTCTCAACTGCGCTATTGCAGTGGACTCCCATCTGGTCTCACTGTCTCCAATCTTACTGCTCATCCTGACCCAACCCATTTTCCACACTGGTGACAAAATTGACTTTGTAAAATGCAGACCTGTTTCTGTCATTTCTCTACTAATCCTCAGTGATGCCATCAAGTGCAAGGTGAAGTCTCGGCATACGTGTTCCCCACAGCTTGGTTTCGTGAACACAGAAACCATCTGTCTTATTTAGTTCTCAGTGCCTAGAACACTTATGAAAGATGTAGAATGATTCATTTCTTCTTGTGTCTCCTCCATTACTGTACCTAGCATATAGGTCTTTCCCAAAAGTATAGAGCCAATGTTAATATAATTAAAAGTTTACGCAGCCAATACTTTCTGGACAGACCTCATATATTGCTGTGTGTGTGTGTTTTATTATATTGCAATTACTTATGTCCCTGCCTTCCCCAACTACATAGAAAAGGGGTCAAGTATTGTACCTGAAGACAATTTCTTATTCATCTTTTTGGGATAAGTATTACATACTTTTCAGTGTATGGCTTATTCTTCTATTTATTTATTTTCAATTGATTACTCAAGGTGGGATTCCTCATTCAAAAAGTATACATGTAGTTTTAGTTCTTATTACATATTTTACCAGATTGCTCTTAGGGTTTCATCCAGTAACTGTCGCATTACTTTGGAATGTCAATGGTAGCATACGAATGCATTCAGTTTTACCACAACTTCACTCATATTGGTTTAATACTGACTGTTACTTCTGAAATTATCCAGGAGGATTTTGTGTGTGACAGATGGTTTTTAGATATATCTCTTCAGCTTTCCTAAGCTGCTTGCTCTGAAAAGAGGGAGGAAGAATGCGGATGGGTGCAGAGAGGCAGAAACCTTTGGGCTCTGCTGGGATTGTGTCTAGGACCTTCCTCACTCCTCTCTACATCTATTGTATGGATTTATTTTCACCTGTTAGAAGTCAAGCCCCACACATGCATAGAACAGGCCATTATTCTAAAAGGAGATGAAGGTTTTTCTCTATGAGATTAAATTAGAGAATAAGTTATTCTTTATTAAGATGAGTAATAGAGGCAAAAACTCCCCTTGACTTTTCTGGATCTCATCAAGGAACTTTCCGTTGTTTCCTCACGTTCATGGATATTTTCTGACCTTAAGATTTTTTAGGTTGCTTAGCTGATGTTTATTTAATAATATTTAAGTCCTCTGAGTCAACTGTCCTCATTGTCATCTTGTACTTTGTGAGCTATTTGGGGTAGAAAATATTTCTGAGTGACTTCATCACACACGTGCCTAAAACATGCATTGTTACTAACTGATTGAGGTTTGAGTCTTTCCGTGCAGAACCTGCAGCAAGGCCTCTTGCTGTTTATTTCTGTACGAATCCTGGGACAGTAATAAAGAGGATGGGAACGGGGTGGAAAGAGAGAAGCTCAGAGGAGGGGAAAGGAAGCACATGTGTCAGCTATTTCAGTTCTCATACTTTCTATTTGGATAGCACATCACATTTGGCTGCAGCTGAAAAGCAAAATCCCATATTTAATGAGCCAATAAAATGCCTGGAGCACCAATGCGCTCGGGGAGGCTTGACTTTCCACTAAGCTAAAAGCCGATAATTGAGCCTGCGTGCCAGCTGAGACCTGGAGATTTCTACTGAAAGAGCTGTGGCTTTAACATTTTTTTATTCCCCTCTCATGTGCAGCCAGCTTCTGATGAGGACGCCAATCCTCCCGAGAATTAACTGCTATCACCTACATTATTTTGATTAACCTTAACTCTGAGATTCTCAATTTATTGACATGCCACATTAACGCAATGCCCCTGTGTGAATGCCTGTGGGGGGAAGTGATAAACCAGGTCTAATGCCAGGGGTATGAGGTTGAGGCTTTTTTTTTTTTGTATGCTTGAAATAGAATTGTAACTGTTTCTGCTTCAGAAACACACAAGGAGAGGAAAAGGTTAGCAGGAAAGACCATTTTATGTAATTTTTGGCTAATCTCCTCTTTAAAATGACAAGTTTAGCTGTGAGTTTGTTTTAGTGGGAGTATTTTTGAAAAAAAAAACAAAAAACAAAACAACACACATTAAAGGGAGCCCACGCCATCATGTCTTTAAACAATTTTCCTAATACATCTGGCCCTTCATTTCCGTAGTCTTCATTGTGCATGTCTTGAGAGCCGATTCTGCTGGGAGTTTTACACAAACATTTTCTTGAACTTTTCGGGCTGGTGATGGAGAGCTGTTTTTTAGCACCTGCAGGCTGAGAAGGTGAAGATCAAGACGCCAGCAGGTTCACTGTCTAATGAAAACTACTCCTGGTTCATAGATGGCTATGTTCTCAAGGCCCTCAGATTTGGGGCTTCTTTTACAGGGCACTAATCCCATTTGCAAGGCCCCACCTCCTGCTCTCACCATGTAACCCAGCAGCCTGGGGTCCTGCCACCTGCCACCCTGCACAAGCATAACAGGAGAATTGGGGGAGAAGGAGAAAGGTCTTTACTAACAGGGTGCCCAATCTGGGTGGGGTGGGGGCAGGGTACCCTGCTCCAAGTCAACCTCTGGAGCCAAACACAGAAATCCCCTTTTTCCTAGAAAGACAGAAATCCAAACCCATGACCAGAAGTTCTCTGTCACGCTTATCTTTTGGAGCCGGAGGAGGCTACACAAAAGGGTCTTCATCTCCCCCTCCCCCTCTCTCGTGCTCACGTGTGGGTTTCAGAGTCACTCTTGACTCACACAGTGTTCTCTTTCTCCTGAGGTCTGGAGTGCGCTGCCAGCTTACTCCAGAGGGTGGTGTAGGAGGAGGTCCAGCCCTGGGGACCCTGTGCCTGCCCCCACGGCCAGTGAGGTCCCCGTGCTGCCCTCAGCACAAGAGCCGCCGCCGTCCCAGACCCAAGTGGTGAGAAGAGGCCCAGCCGGCTGCGCCGTGGGCAGAGCAGCCGCGTCTCAAGGACCCCAGTCCGGCAAGACGAGTTCCAGCGTGGGACCCCACCTCTGCGAGCTGGCTCTCCACCTGTGAGGCAAAAAGCCCGAAGAGGGCCCGCAGCTGCCGGTCCCATGACCGCTCCCATGCCCCACGCCATCGGGGCAGGAGGCAAGGAAGAGAGAGCTGCGCTGTTGGGTGCATTGTTTTCAAGCCATGGCTCACAAACCCTAGTGCCACAAAGCATCCGGCTTTTCAATCAGTGCGCGAACACCTGCCAGGTTTGTCGGCCCGCAGTCTTTGCCCCTCTTCTGGCCACCGTTTCCTGGAAGGAGCAGAGCGTGGAGCACAGGGCTGGCTGGGAGCTGCACTGGCCACTGCCACCTCGGGGTTCTCTCCTGCTCCCCAGTGATCTGGACAGACTCACCCTGTTTCAATCACATTGGGTATTAGGGAGTCTTATAGCGTTTTGTGTGTAGGGGTGCGGGGTGGGGGTGGGCACAAATCTCCAGCCTCTGGCAGTTATGATAGGTTAATTCCATGATATTTGTGGACCTAGACTCTAGTAATGTAATGGCTTTTAGATGAATCCAGAACCTGGATCCTATAGTGTAAGATATGGCAAAAGAAATTAATTGTGCGCCTGAAGTCCCCTGAGGTTTTGACAGAGGTTTCAATGTGTATAAACTGACATTCAAGAAAGCATTCTGTAGTTATTCCCGTGTCAAGATTCCTCTAGCTATGATTGCACACCCCCAGATTTTACAGACAATAGGCAAATTTAAGTGAACAGGTCGTCACAATTTAGGTAAGTGTATTATTACATTTTAGGCTAGGGTAACTGTGTCAATCTTTTGACATTTAATTTGCAAAGAGGTTGTATGCCACATTATTCTTCCATTTAAAAATGTCTTTAGAGCATAGAACATAGTTACATAGGATAAAATGATTTCTTTAGCACAAATTAGTAAGGAAATAACTCCCTTGGGTCTACATTTGCAAACTTCACATACACACAATCTGGCCAGTTTGGAAACCAACTGAAAACTCATTTTCTAGAGCCAGCTTTTGGCTTTTCTCCTCCATTCTGCATCAAGCTAATTTCATTTGAAAGTCATAACTGAGGCTTCAGGAGAAGTCAGAAAAAATGAGAAAAGATTTTGCAAATTAAGGAGGCACCTGGAAAGTTTGTCTCAATTCCCCTATCCAGAGATAAAGGGGATAGTGTCCTGTATGAAGTTCTTCAATGTGTTTTTACTCACACAGCATCCTCCATGATTAAGGACTTTCCCCCTTAAACCTCTTTTTCAAAAAGTTACATACAGAAAACTGTTTTGTTTAGGGAAACAAAAATTTCATTTTTTTCCATTAAAACTTAAATTGTGATCCATCACCATTGAATAAAACTGGAATCAATAAGATTGATATAATGTGAGTTACATAGTCATGTATTATTAAAAAAAGAATTTAGTTAAGTACGTTTCTTCCAGAATATCACTTTAAAATTGAGAACAGATGTTCTTGGCTTAATTTTTAAGTTTTGAAATCAAACCGTGTATTTTAACCCTTGCACGTATCTCTATTGTTCTCAAACCTTAGTGTGCTTGAATTATAATCAGCTAAAGGGCTTGTTAAACCACAGACTGCTGGACCTCCCTCTGAGAGTCTTGTAAATCTGGGATAGGGCCTGAGAATTTAAATTTCTGAAAGTCCCCAGGTGTAATGGGCAGGATTCTAAAGCTATTCCACAGGGATTCCCATCCCCAGGTTATTCAATCAAACACTAGTCTGAGAATTCAGGTTACTAATCAGCTGACTTGTGAAACAGGAGCTGGCCCTGGGCTATTTCCACGGGCTCAGTGCAACCACCTGAGCCCTGGAAAGCGGGCGAGGTCAGAGAGAGTTGAAGCTTGAGAAGCATTCACTCCACCCTTGCTTGCCTTGCAATTGGAGGTAGGGACTGCAATCCAAGGCTGTGATTGGTCTCTAGAAACTGATAACAAATCCCAACAGTTAAGGAAACAGGGATTTCAGTCTCACAGGAACTGCATTCTGACAACAACCTGAATGAGCTCAAAAGTGGATTCACTCCCAGAACTTCAGTCCTGAAGACACCTTCATTTTGGCCTGAGACTCTCTAAGCTGAAAACCACTGGAGCCACACTATGCTCAGCCTTCTGACCTACAGAAACTGTGAGATAACAAATTTGTGTTATTTTAATCATTAAATTTGTGGTGATTCATTATAGCAGCAATAGAAAATGAATACACATGATAATACTGATGCTGCTTGTCCTAGAAACACAATTTGAGAACCGCTGGCTTTTCTTTTGTAAGTCTTCTATTATTACTAATTTACAGACTTTTGACAAAGTTAGATAATTTATCTCTGGTTTTCTTAAGAAAATAGATACTAAGGTGAAGGTTGCACCTTTTATTATTTAAAATAAAATATTGTTTGTAAACTTTAGAAGAGCACTTCAGCCCTTGCTCTAGTAGTAACTTCTATTAGTAGATAGTGTTTATTAAACTGCTCAATGCTTGGCACTGTGCTAATCATTTACTCTGACTTTTGCCTGGTTTATCCTCATATTAACTCTATGAGGTAGAGTTCTCATTTTATCATTGTTCTCATTTTATAGATATGTAAACTGAGACTCAGAGGAAATGTGCCCAGAATCAGGCAGTCAGTGAAAGTAGAGGTGAGATAGGAGCTGGGGCAGTATGACTCTGGAATCCAAACTCTTAATTGCTATGGCTTAGGTTACTTCCCACCTGATTCTGCATTAACATCTTGTTTGCCACATGAGTTAAATATCCCAACATAGTTTTACAAACTAATAAAACTTAAGTTATATATTTTTGTCTTATTGAAAGTTGCTAGCATAATAAAGGATATCTATTATTTACTTAGTTGGAACCTATTGAACACAACCTATATGCTAGTCACTGTATTGGGATTGAGTTTACACTTTTGTGAGTGGTTCCCATCCCTGTTGAATTTATAATACTAAAATCAACAGGACTTATAGAAACACTATACAGTCATTTCAAGTGAAATCAGGAATAGCACTGTAATGCTCTAATCACTGTTTTTGGCATAATTCTTGTAATGCTAGCAATGCAAGTCCAGATTTAGCAAATAAAAACCTAGAATGCCAGTTAAATAAATGTGAATTTCAGAAAAAGAAAAACAAAAATATTTTTAGTATCAATATATCTAAAATATTATATAGGAAATACTTGCATTACCTGTTGTTTACGTGAACACATAATTTTTGACCTTTTATTTTATCTTTGTATTCTAAATGGTGCTAAGTAGAAAAACTAAAGATATATGATTATTACTTATAACCAATCAACTGAACTGGTAGTACTAATAAAAGATAAGTTAAAAGGCTGGGTATAAAATATACAAGGATCAATGGCTTTTGCATATACTAAACATAACTAGAGAACATGATGGACAATGATACTGTTTAAACTTTTTTAAAAATTGAAATATAATTGACATGTGACAGTGTATTAGTTTTAGGTGTCTATACACACACACACACACACACACACATATATATATATATATAATGATTATATATGTATATATAAATGATATGATTACCATAATAAATTTAATTAACCACCATTATCACAGTTACCTTTATTTCTTGTGATGAGAACTGTTCATATGTATTCTCTTGGTAACATTCAAATAGACAATACAGTATTATTAGCTATAATCACCATGCTGCATATTATATCCCTAGTACTTTTAACCTTATAAATTGGAAGTTTGTACCTTGTGACTATCTTAACCTGTTTTCCTACTCCCAATCTTTGCCAACTACCTATTTGTTCTGTACCAGTGAGTCTGGTGTTTTTCAGACTCTACATATAAATGAAATCGCACAATATTTGTCTTTCTTTCTTTGACTTCTTTCACTTAGCATCATGTCTTCAAACTCCATCCATGATGCTCACAAATGGCAGGATTTCCTTCTTTTATGGCTGAATAATATTCATATATACAGACACACACACACACACACACACACACACACACACACAAGTCTGTCCAGAAAGTATCAAGCCAGTGTCAATATAAAACAGTTGCGCAGCCAATACTTTCAGGACAGACTTCACACACATACACACACACACACACACACATACATGTGCCTGTCCAGTTTATACATATACACACACCCGTAGTTGTCCCGTATGTGTGAGTCTGTATACAAGGTCTGTCACAAAAGTAGCAAGCCAACGACAATATAATTAAAACAATGTGCATGGCTGATACTTTTGGGACAGACTCTGTGTGTGTGTGTGTGTGTGTGTGTGTGTGTGTGTATGTGTAAAATGGTCTGTATGGATAAAGTCCAGCCATTGTTAACATAACAAGAACAGTTTACGTGATATCAATGCAACCTGGTGCCGAGGAGCGTGGACTTGAATGTGCATGTTAACAATGATGACTTCTATTAGTCACTGAGGGCAGTAGCCACCACTGAGGGTGTGTATTGTGTGGCTGACACATTCAAAATGAGTGAGTTAGGGCAATGCATTTGAATCAAATTTTGTGTTATGTTTGAATATCCCTACATGGGAACTATTCAGATGATTCAGAAGGCTTTCAGATACAATGCAATGAGTGCAGCACAGATAAAAGTTCAGTACAAATGCTTTAAAGATGGTACAGGGTCTATTGAAGGTAACCCATGTTCCAGAAGGCCTGCAACAAGCAGAACACCTGAGAATGTTGAATGTGTACAGGCTGCAGTCAACAAAGATTGGCAACTGATTGTGTGAGAACTAGAAGCTGATCTGGGAATTCCAAAAATTACTATGGTCAAGATTTTGACACAGGATCTTGGTGTGAAATGTAGCATGGCAAAATTTGTTCCACGGCTTCTGCTGAGAGAGCAGAAGGAACATCATGCTGCTGTTGTTAATGACTTGATTCAAACTGCTTACAATGAACCAGGTTTCCTCAGGAAGGTCATAACCAGAGCTGAATTGTAGGTTTATGGCTATGATCCAGAAATGAAGGTCCAATGTCCCAGTGAAAAGTTGCCTGATTCTCCTCACCCAAAAGAAGGCACTGGGAAAACTGTGTGAGGCCCCAAGGTGCCTATATGGAAGGGGACTGAGGAATCATTGTCCTGTGTACAATATTTCTTGTATCTTGTACCTTCTTCAATAAATGTCTCTCTTTTTCATGTTACATGGCTGAAGACTTTCTGGACAGACTCCATATATATATATATATATATATATATATATATATATATATATATATCACATTTTAAAAATCCATTCATCCATCAGTGGACACTTTGGTTATTTCTATGTCTTGGCTGTTATAAATAATGTTGCAGTGAGCATGGGGGTGCATATATCTCTTTAATGTAATGATTTTATTACTTTCAGATAAACCACAGAGGTGGGATTGCTGGATCATAAGGTAGCTCTACTTTTTTTTTCTTTTATATATATATATATATATATATATATATATATATATATATATTTAATTTTATTGTTGTTGTATTACATCCATCCCCTTTTTGCTCCCCTCTGTCCCCCTCCCCACCCACCCATTTCCCCCAAAGTCAATCCCACCTGTTGTCCATGTCCATGGTTCCTTTATACTAGGTGCTTGTCTAAGCTGCTCCCCTTCCTTGTCTCTTCCTCCCCCTTCCCCCCAACCTCCTTTCCCCTTACCACTGAAGGCCTATTCACTGTATTTATATATTTGGTTCTGTTTTGCTTGTTAGTTTTGTTCATTATTGTCCTGTAATGGGTGAGATCATATGGTATTTGTCCTTCACTGACTGGCTTATTTCACTAAGCATAATACTCTCCAGTTCCATCCATGTTGTTGCAAAGGGTACAAGTTCCTTCTTTCTTTCTGCTATATAGAATTCCATTGTGTAAATGTACCAAAGTTTTTTGATCCAATCATCCAC